>JAJJWW010007523.1:0-50882 GCA_023531295.1 Papaver armeniacum
AATATTAGATAAACTTCTTGTCAATCACTTCAACTCTTTTCTCTCTCGCAAAGGCATGCCAAAGCCATGGACGCAACCGGAGTTAGGGTTAACACCGAGCCGTAGAGTGATCCACTTCTGCATCAGACCCAAATGCTAATTCCTTCTGGATTAGCTATAATTCTTGATTAGATAACCAATGCTCCGGGCTAGGTACCCCCACTTCAGTACGTGAAGTTTCATACGGTGAAACCTCTTTTAGGCTGGGCAAGTGACCGACACCGCTCTTAGCTGACTATTTAGAACAAGATAGGCTCTAATTTAGTTGTAAGGCACATACTAGGAATTTAGTGAGTGGAATTGAGAACCCAAACATACTCTTTGTCTCTCGTTTTATACCCTAGTTTAGGATCACACCAATCTGTAACCAGCCGGGACGGCAACAAAAAATATATGTTATAGCATCCTCTTGCTACTCCGCTAAGTCATTTAGAACCTCACTGAAGCCGCCTTAGATCACGTATCGCCGTGAGCACCCTCGTCCTCGTGGGATCGGACTCGCATTCTGTCAGCGGCCTCCGATAGGGACGCCGTGCACTTGATTAGTGAAGGATAACATGTAGTCATAGATATAAACACCTTTTAGTGGGCCTAATACTAAGTTTTCGCGCCATTACGGGACTTCATGGCAGCCCCGTTGATTTTTGTGCTTATTTCACTCGAAGCTTCCATCTATCTCTCGTATATATCTGGCCTTGCACTCTTTGTTTTAGCATATGTTTTTAGCCAGTAATCCTAGTTTAAAAATTAAGGAATGCCATTCCGTGAATTTGTACCTTTGTTTTAACCTTTGTAGCTGAGATTTGCATAACTTGTGTTATATATTCATTTTACCTGACTTTTAGCATTAAGTTTGTATATACTAGCTTCGCATCTTCTAGTTTTAAGCTGATTAATCTCTTCGTTTAGCTGTACTCTGGATTATTAGTGCTGAATCTCACAACCTCGCATCTCATAGCTTGAAGGTCATGTAACATTGCAGAAATAGCCCTTAATTTCAAATCCATTCTCGTCTCACTTGCATTTGCATTCGTGTCTAAACACAGCCTGCAGCTGTGCTCGTGCATTTGCAGATTTTGACATTGAGGGTCATGGCTATGAGTCGCGCAGGAATAGCTCCCCCGAGCTCGGGAAAGTGCTAAGCTCGCGATCTGTGGCACTTATGGCCCCCCCCTTCGCCTCATCTCGACATTCCCGAGGACCGAAATTCCGCTGAGCTAACAGTGTGAAGGTCGAGCTAATCCAAGAAAAGCTCAGGATTTGAGGTTAGTCGTAGGTATCAGCTTTGACACGCCATGCAAATGAACCCACCCGACTAGTGTAATACCATGTGATTTTTGCGTGCTTATACTGAAGCCCGAATCTAGTCTCGTGAATGATCCGTGATATCCCTCATGTGGTTCTCGTGCTTCAAAACCTAGCTCTAGACTTGCCCTCGTATCCAACTCCAAACTTGCAACTGTGAGTGTGAGCTACAAATCGGTTAGTCGGTACTTGGTATAACTCGTGACACTTGTATCCGAGTGGTGTGCTTAGTTTGATTATTTTTGTGACGTCGTGAAACCCCCGCTGACTTGCTAAGCCATCGCACCCCGGTCCCCGGACGTATGATAAGATTCTGCCAGGTAGTGCTTACACCCGAAATCGTGCGCGGCCGGTATGCTCGTCCCAAGCCTCGGCATTGCCCTCGCTCCTCATAGCCCTCCAAGCCGCAAGCTTGAAGTTAACTGCGTCTCTTGCATCACTGCACTCTTGTGCCGAGCAGATTATATATGACATCAGGAGACCGCACGCATGAGTTGAAGTTACAAGTTTGAGCTTCACAACTTGGAAAACCAAGTGGTTATTGCCGCAAACCCGAGCATAACTCGACCATGTGCTGATCTTCAAACCGTGTTAGCACCAATTTGCTGCAATTTTGTGAATCACCTCTGAAATGTAACCCGTGATGTTTGGAGGAGGCCGCTGACAGAACCAGGATTGGTGTACTAGTTTATTTTTACACACACAACCAAGATATGCAAAGTCCTCGTGCACATCACTCGATAGTTTTGCTTTCTCTAGGCTATGGCAACTCCGCCCGTGATATGTAACTCAGCAATTTGTTATGCCAACTTGGTCGAGATTGGATATTTCATATGCCCCGCTCCCTTGCTAGCCTCGAAGCTGCAAGTTGAGCCGCCATCCGTAAGATTTGCAAATCCTGCTGACTCGCACACCTCCGTGATAACCTTGACAAACCATCACCTGGGTGCTCCGTGCATGATAAGTCAGCCACTTTGTCGTAGCCTTACTCACTCTCGCAATATCCGAAATTTGGGCATAATTTGTGAACCGGTATTTTTGTGTGTTCTATGCATGGAATTTTGGATGAACCAACTGACCAATCTACCATATACACTCGAGCATAGCTCCGAGCATACCTCTCTCGAGTGTGCAGCTCACCCCATGCACTCGTAAGTGCACCCTGACTTTGAGCCGCATCTTGTCTCGTGCTCAGTATGCTCCCCTCGAACTAATGCTAGATCAAACCCTCGGCTCAACCGAGCTTGCTCGAGCCATCGCCTCTGCACCATTTGCATGCTCGTGAAAATCGGTAACCAATATAAACTAAGCCGTGGCTGCACAGACACATTGTGCTCAACCCTGCCAGCACTCATATAACTTGACACTTCTGTGCTTAGCTTTGAGAAGTGGGGTGTTAGTTTTGTGATTTGTAACTCACTGAATTCTGTATATCAAACTGTCACCTGGGCTACTAATTGCCAAAACTCTCTGAGCTCTCGTCGCAACTACACACACCTCGAAGCCACACCGGCCGGGTCAGCAAATAGCTAAGCCTCACATCAACGTAACCCACACTCGCTGGCCGTTTAACATCACATGGGCTCGCTCAAAACCATACTCATTGGTCAGTTTCTAAAACAAACCACTTGGGCCTATACCAAACCGAGCCCAACTCACACTCAGGTCCGCCCACACCCACTGACACAACCTCGGGCTTCTACACACAGCCTAGCCCACTTAACTCAACTCCAACCTCGGGTCAGGCATACTTCTGGTCATGGCAGTATTCAAAATTTTGGGCTTCAAACACCAAAATCCCAAACAAACCAAACTTTCCCAAACAAACCAAATTCCCACACAAACCAAATCCCAAACAATCCAAAGCCCAATAAACCAAATTCCCACATAAACCAAAGCCCATTTTCATGTTCTATGTACATATTTTCTATTGGTCGACCTGCAACTTTTTAGATTGTTAGTAAAATTTTTTTTAGGACTTGTTAAATTTTTCTTTTTCGAATTGGTTGAGTCTTCATGCGCTATATTGTGCTAACTCGATATGATCTCCACTCGAGAATGTTGGATTTTGCCTTGACTAACGAAGCTCAACCTCGCTCCCGCCGACATTCCTAATCTCTTCCTTTTCTCTTATCAACATAGTTCTCATGGTACGTGACTCGCTTAAATTTTTCCTATCTCGTGACATACGAGGACAATGTTTGATTTAGGTTTGGGGTGCATTTGCATTTAGAGTTTTTAGTCTTTTATTTTACCTTTTATTTAAAAAAAAAAAAAAAAAAATTCAAAAACTCTTTTTGTAAAACCTCCAACTTTTAGAGATTTTAGAGTCACTAGCATGCTTTTAGCTATGTTTACATAGAGATTCCGACCAAACAACAGTAACTTGGAAGTGCCTGAGAACGCAATCGGGTTCCTTAGTTGATTAGAGCGTTAAAGTTAGATTTAACCATACCTGAGGGCTAATTAGGTGCTGTTAGATATTCCTAGTAGAATTGTGATCACCCATAGTGGAGACTACCCAATTTACATCAAGTGAGGCACCAACCTTCAAATTTTTGCAACTTTCTAAAAAGTCATTAGAGTGTGTGTCACCCACGTAAATTCCGGCAGGAATGGTGAGCTACCCAACTTCGCACCATTTTCAGAGACTACTTTTGATCTTCTGAGCTGGGGTTTTTGTCAATCATGAGGGAAGATGCCCAAGACGCAAAACCTTCAAATACCCTTATTTGTGTTAGCATTCCTCTCTCTCAATCAGCAAGACCACAAACATCATCACAAGAACTCTTGAGCAGACCAGAATGATTGAGAAATTGATATAGTCCAAGGTTTATGTGCAATGAATATAAAGAAGACGAGAATGTAATGTAAATTTATAGTGTCCAAGACAATACAAGTTGTGGGAAAAATTGAGGATAGCATTTGTCCATGGATATTATTTATTTGTATTGTATTTATTTACTTATAAAAAAAAAAAATCAAAGTCAATTTTTATTTGTAGTTTATTTTCTTATTTTGCTACACACCATGGTAAGAAGAATTTAAAAGAAAATCCAAACAACAAGGAAATTGAGTAGAAAAGCTAAAAATTGTCAAGTTTGTAGTTTAGAAGTTCCCACATCAACAATTGAAGATCGAAGATTGAAGACGTTTTCTATGGTTCTTATGAGAGAGTGATATTAATTGTCGATCGGGTGAGAAGTGAGTGAGTACTCCCACCCTTACTAATGGTTGATTTTTCCTTCTTAGAGATCATTAGAAAAAGATTCTTTGATTCACACTTTCATGAGTCTCTGATTTTATTTCTAAGGTTATCCTTCTTACCATAACGTGTGCAGTAGATTTCTCACCGCCTGCACATATGGGAGACTAAAAGCGATCTTTTGAGTGCAATTATCATAAAACCTAATGGTGAGGCAGTGGTTGAGACTTATGATCACAATCGAATCCGAAGTTCTTTCATATGGTACGTTACTCGCTCAAGACTTAAGGATGAGAATGCTTCGATAGTTCTAACTTCTCACACAGCATGCAGAACTCTATATCCTCAGCTTTTGAGGCTTGAGACTCCTTTTACACTCGGGGTTGAGAAGGTTTTGTGGGCACACTGTAAACCCTCACGAGACTACAACTGGGCCTCCACTAGGACACCAGGTTTAAAGGCTTAGTGCATACGCTAAATGCATTCGAGAGACCCGCTGCGGGTATAGTTAGGATTTTTCATTTCTGCTTCACTTCGAGGACAAGTAAATTCAGGTTTGGGGAGAGATGATGAGCAACAGTGCATATTTATACAGCACCTTTATTGGCATTTTACCTATCTTTTGGCGCTTATAAATCAGAGATATCCCATATTCGTATTTTCTTTGTTTTATGAATAAATATTTATTAATTAATTTTGTATTTTAGGAAATTAAAGAAACTGAGAATCTCAGAGTGCAAGAGCTAAGACACCAGTCAGCACTATGGAGAGTAGCCAAAGCTCAAGCAAGGCAACAATATAAAACCAAACAAGTAGCAACTCATCTGTACATATGCTGAGAGCCACCATGACCTTGATCTCGAGCTCCGCCACTCCGAGCCATCGAGATCTCCTCGCCTACATCCTACGGCCGCTCCATCACTATACATCATTTCTTGATGCTCCGTGCAACAAGAGATCACTCCAAAACCTGCTACCAACCTCGACTGCTCAGATCTCTTCAGACCCATCCGACGCCGCCTACCCGTCGCATCGTCCGTAGCTGCACCTGCCTCACAACAAAATGACCCTAACCCTATACCCCTGTCTCGATCTAGCTTCATTCTCTCCTTCATCTTCTCTCGTCTCTCTCCACACCGCCCGCAAAACCCATCCCTCTCTTCCGCCACCATCACCACCATCTCCTCTTCTCGCGTCACCATCACTCCCACCGACACCATAGCTACCAACAACCCATCGCAGCACCTTTTTCCACCCAAGTCGTGGTTATCTTTAAAATAGCTTCTCACAACCCTAGAAGCTAAGTTAAAGATAAACAAGACTAGGGTTAGCCAACAACCGATACATGGCGCTCTCGCAGCACAAATTGACAGGGAGAACGATGATTCAGAGGAGTCGAGGCGTAGTGAGATTATTTCTCATTTAATTTATGTTTTATCAATTTCTAGGGTTTGGGGTTTGTGTATAAATGTAAGAAGAAACTCGTAGGTTTGGGTTACACTGGATTAGCCAGTATACACAATAGATTTAATTTCATATTTTTGTGTTTTAATTTAGTGTGAGGGTTTGAGATGAAACCCTAATTCATAGTAGTGTTTAAACCTCACTTGAATGTTCTTGTATGCTTAATAATATTAGATAACTTCAAGTCAATCACTTCAACTCTTTTTTCTCTCACAAAGGCATACCAAAGCCATGGACGCACTCGTAGTTAGAAGCTAACACCGAGCCGAGAGTGATTCAACTTCTTGCATTAGGACCCAAATGCTAATTCCTTTGATTAGTTATACTTGATTAGATAACTAATGCTCGGGTTAGTACTCTCACCTGTATTTGAAGTTTATACATGGTAAACCTTCGTAAAGGCGGCGTAACTGCACACCACTTTAGCTATTGTTATAGAGTAAGATACTTAATTTAGTTGAAAGCATATACATTGAATTAGAGTTGGTGGGAATTGAGAAATCAAACATACCTTTGTCTCTCGTTTTTATACCTGGAATAGATCACAACTAAAAATCTGTCGTATTTCCGGCAATGTTGCGCAGTGGTTACAACCTCTGCCATTTCACAGCATTAGAACTCATTTAAGCCGCTTTTTTTGTATCAATATCGTGAGTACCCTCGCCTCAAGTGGATCGACTCAGACTTGCCGCTGCCTCCGATAGACGCGTGCACTTCATGGGATTATAACATGTAGGTCACACCATCATTTAACGCATTTTATTTTTTTGCTAAGTAATAATTTTATTAATAACCAAAAACCAAGAAGGTTACAAAAAATTACAAAGTAAAAAACTCAACAAGCAAAAAATACAAATTAAACTGTCCTAAAGTACTTTTGTTTGTCATTTTCAAGATTTACAAGGAAAGAAGGTTTGCTGGTGTAGATATGATGTTCTCCTCTCTGCGGATGAGCTCCTCTTTTGGCTAAGTCGTTTGCTGAGAAATTCACTTCCCTGTAATTGTGAAGAAACTCACATTTGATAGCTGAATTGCAGATATACTCCCATCTAGATTTTACAAACCATGGAACTTTTGATTTTTTAAAAGCTGTTATAGCTGCTTTTGAATCTGAACTGAAGAGAAGAATTCTGAACCCATTGTGAATAGCCCATTCACCTGCATATAATATTGCCATTATTTCTGCAAAGAAATTTGTTGCTATTCCCAGGCCTCCTTCAATGGCTATCACTACCTCTCCAGTTTCATTTCTAGCTATAATTCCATAACCTGAGCTACCTGGATTCCCCCTTGAAGCTCCATCACAGCACAAGAGTAGTTGGTTCTTCTGAGGCAGCTTGAAGATTTTTTTTTTAACAATACTAGTTTTGACCTTTCTGCATTTCATACCAAATGTTTTTAGAATTTGCAGGTCATAAGCTGTATTCCACATGAACTTATTCATTCTAATTTCACCTTCTGCAGTAAACTTCAAAATTCTTGTTTAATGTTGTGCTCATTGAAAACTTCATTCTCATAAACACATCTATTTCTTTGAAACCACAGTTCTTTGAGAGTTGTAAATGCAGCATATCTCCAGATTTCACCAACTGCAGGGCTTTTGTGTTTAGCGAGAACTAAAGACTTCTTCAAAAGATTTTGGGTTCTTGAAACTGAAAATCCCTCCTAACCAATTCCAAATTAGGTCACTATATTTGCATTTCCACAACATATGATCCATAGATTCCTCCTCTGTTTTGCAAAAACAGCATCTAGAAGCTAATTGGAATTTTCTGGTTTTTATATTTTCATCAGTAGGGCCAATGTTTCTAATGATTTTCCAGATATTGCTTGACAAACTAGGGTGTACTGAATGATTCCATACCCGAGATGCCCAACTCACTTTAGATTGCTTGTTCGATACATTCCACTGCGAGAAGATATTTAAAATTCTCATGTAATAGTGCCACTCCATATCCTTTTATCTTCCTTCAAAGCCGAGAATGGGAGTTCATTTGTTGAAATCATTTCTAGTAATTCAGTAGGCATAACCCATTCACCTTCAATTATTAAGTTTTCCACTTTCATATCAGGGAGTTGATTTATATATGCATTTTCTGGATATAATTCACACAATGGTTTTTCTTTTATCCATGTGTCATACCAAACTGAAATCTTTGATCCATTACCAACTATCCGTTTTGTGAATTTCTCCACATCTTCTGAGACCATTTCCGACCTGGAAGTATAGAAGATTTCTTATAGTATCCAATCCACTCACCCTTCTTATTTAAGAATTTTCCTTGAAAGTATCTTTCCCATTCTTCATTGTTATTAAGCATTTTCCATCAAAGTTTCATAAGAAGAGCTTTATTCATGATCTCCAATCACTACAAGAAAATCAGGATTTAGCGACTACCTTGATTCAGTTGTTACAGGGCCGTTTTCGGCGGATGGAGCTCTGTAGCAAACAACATGGCAACAGATACGCTCGGTGACTAAAGGCTTCGTTGCTAAAGACCTGGACCAACCATGCTGCTGGAAGAGATATTTGTCAACTAAATGAAACGACGAAATTTTTAGTCGACACAAGTTTCCAATAACTATTAACTATCGTTGTTAGAAGCATAAACATTTGTTGCTGAAATATTTCACCCGCAAAATATTTTGTTGATGAAGACTAATACATCGTTGGTAGAGGTAGGATGTTATAAAACATTGTAAGCTGCTAAAGATCGTAACTTACTGATTTTTCAGTTGGTGTAGGTGTTTGATGTCGTTGGTCAAGCAATTTTATCACCGAATATTTTGCCGTTCGAGAGTTTTATCAACTAGATCTTTGTTGGTAAAGGGGTTCTAGCAGCAGAATAATTGGCTAGCTGGTGGAGGTGTTTGATGTCGTTGGTCAAGCAATTTGTTTTGACGGTCAAGAGTTTTATCAACTAGATCTTTGTTGGTAGAGGGATCCTAGCTTTGTTGGTAGAATAGTCGGCTGGCTAAGTAGCGACGTTGATAAAGAATTCAACCAACATAATACCCGGTCGTTAACATTCACTAGGTGAAGGCCCTCACCGACTACAAATTTGAGCTGTCAGAGTAATCTACGAACGCATTATTATGCTAAAATAAAAATAAAAAAATGTATGGATTTTATTTTAAAAATTATACATTAGATATTATTAATATTGAAAATATCAAAACAAAAACTTCTCACAAAATCTATCAAAACCTGTCCGCTCACATTAAAAGAAAAAGACAACGACTAAAACTTGAACGGGATAGGCTATCATTGAGGAATTGGTAGCAGCTTAGAGTCCAGGATCTGGGTTTGTACATGTACTTACTAAGCTCTCACCATTGACAACACTGTTCCTTTGGTATGTCTACGATTTGCGGTGGTCTAGGAAGGAAGCATTCAAACTTAGTCCAACTCATGAAACAACAACAATAAGAGACCTCCAAATCAACAAATGAATCCCTTGGCACGCTTCCTGCAGTGTAGCTAAGACAACCTTGAAATCACTTCCTGAATGGACCACTTTACGAAGATAGATAAGCTACAAACAAATCCATGAATGTGCAAGACATTAGTCAAGCTATCTAAAGCATAAACAGTCCCCAAAAGAAAATCATTAAATTGAAGGCCAAGAACATCCTAAAGAAAAAAGAGAAAATTCAAACCTCAACAAGGTAATCTCTAACCGATTACTTCTCTCGTGTGGTGATGGACAACTTTATGAAAACAAAGATAAGCTATACATGGATTAGGGGAAATCGACTTGGGAAACAAAACTGAATGTCTATAGGAGGACACAAAGCGATTCATATTTTGTGATTGACCTTGTATTTTTCCTTAAATAAACAACACGGAATGCATAATTTAGTTTCTCATCCGAAAATGTATACATATCATTCCAAAAGAATTGCACACGATCAAGTTTAGTTCATCACTTCATCCAAAGACAGACCATATGACCTAATTCACTAAAATCAAGCATATCCTTCCCATATCGTAAGGCAATGTACGGACCATAGGACCTAATTCTCTCCACCAACAGCTAATAAAGGAAGATCCATCAGCAATTCAAAGAGGAAATTTTCATTTAACATAGGCAGGGCAATATGATGACTAAAATAACTTGTAATATATACACTGGGTATAAACATTAGTAAACACAGCATCAGAGCTGTGAAATACTCGATAAAAAAGCACGAAATAGAAATTGAGATAAAAAGACTAACCTTAGCTTCTTGGTTTCATACAAGAGACGAAAGTTCTCGTTAGTCTTGGGAACCGATACAACATCTAATAAGTAAACAAAGAAGCCATATCATGGTTTCACATTCTTATAAGCACAAAAATACTAAGACAAATTACTCGTGAAAGGTCATAGTAAGCGGCTATGTTGTAAAAGGCGAGCGCCTTTGGTGCTTAAGCGCCAAAGGCGCACTAACATGGGTCAAGGCTGGCAAAAAAAGGCGCCTGTGCGCCAAAACAAACTGTTAATGTAGTTTTCCATTTTTTTCCTCCACGCCTAGGCGCGCCTAATACAACATAGGGAAGCGGCGGACACTCCAAAGATCCTCGGATGTCTTGATTCAAAAGAATCACTAGGCAAGGAGTCCATTGGTGACATCCTTCGAATTCATAAATAGCATTTCTCAATGGAAACATGTTAAAAAAAATTAAGACTAAAATGAAAAGCGGACTAAATAAAAGAGTATATTATTATATACACATACCCAGATGGATAGGTCTTGTTGGCACTTTCCCATCAACAAGAATGTTTTTGCATCAAAATAGCATTAACCTCACAGTATGCAAGGGCCTACTTCAATTTGTTTCGCAGGAAAAAGAATCAAGGGAAGACATTCCCGATATTTGTGATGATCTGATGATGGCTTGGGAGCCTACACAACATAAAATTTTGCATAGAGAGTAATCATTACATCCTTTCCATCCCTACATAACTTTGCAAAATAAGTCATCAACGTACTTACAAATGCGCCTCCAAAGTTTATCGAGCATCCGTTTTGGGGCATTAAGCCTCTTCAAATGCTTCTTCAATCCCCTTGCCTGAGAATTATCAAACAGTTAGGATAGAACAAATTTTTATAATAATTCAAGATTAATGAACCTTGAATCCAACTAAGCCAACAAGTGTAAGGAACCTTTGCAGTTTTGGGCATCCTTAAAATTCACAACATCAACGTAACTACAAAAGAAACTAAATTGAACAATAACAAGGGACAATCCACTGGAATGCATTTCCAAAGTAATAAGTTTCCAAATAGGTCGCTTAATCTATACATTCATCTAACACCCAACTGATTGTAGTCATTTTAGACCTCGTGGTTCAAGTTAGGTGTTTTTCTAATTCACAGAGCTATCGTAACCCATCGAGATTCAAGAGTAACATCCCAAAATTCGGTGGATCGAGCAATGAATTCATTGTCATTTTGCTTAGGGTTTAGAATTTTAGATTAGATCAGAGGCAAGTATGAAGTCTCCTCGATTTAAACTAGGGTCGAACTCACAAAGATCTCTCTTTAATTTATATTAAAGATTCATTCCAATAAGCTTGACACCTCAATCCAATGAATTCTTTCCAATAAGATTGATTCAGAGGAAATGGAAAGGTGAAGAAATAAATTTCAACACAATTCCCTTATATTTATTATATGCCATTGTCCCGAATCGAATGTGGTCTCAAATTTCCACATCCAGTTATTCGGAGACAAAGACAAATGATTAACACAAGCAAAAAATAAATCGAGATGACATGAAGACTAATGTAACAATATTAAATGTATCAGAGATGATTGAAGAACTAGTAACAATATTAAATGTATCAGAGATGATTGAAGAACTAGATTGAAAACATCAACTTCTCTATCAAGTCCAAAATCAAAAAGCTCTGAAAAAAATCAATTTCTAAGAACTAGAAAAAGATTACATGCCTCATCACTAAACCAGATAGAAGACTGAAAATTGGAACAGATGAAACAGATAATGAATAAACGACTGCAATATAAACAAGAACAGATAAATGAAAGACTACATCATATTCCCTTCTTCAGTTCCCTACAACAACATAAAAAAACCAAATTCCCAATGACCTTTGAACAAATTAGAACTGAAAATGTTATAAACAAATGTGTATTTCATTACCGTTAGCTGCTTTCATGTCTTTTATTTCGTAATTGGACTTATATCTGGCAGATAATAGTGCAAGGGATCTACTCACCCACTAGTTTTTGTGATAATTCACCTCTACTTTTTCACATCGTAAAGACTACAAAAGAAACAGAACATTGAAATTTGCTTCTTCAGTTCCCTACAACAATATTCGAAGTCCCAAATTCAAATAGATAAAATGAAAACCATGAAATCATTTACAAGTTAAATTCCTTTAACATTAGAATCAACACCTAGACCCTAACATCAAAACTAGATGAAAAGGAAACCCTTAAATTGAAAAGAGAAAGGGTTTCTTTAGAGATCAAATTGAAAAAATTAAATCACTAAAATTTAAAATCAAATACACCCTAAAACTTAAAATCAAATACATCCTAAATTAACACAAATAAACAAAAATTCTTATATTTCAATATTTCCTAATCCAATCAAAATACAAAAACCTTAATCTAAAATGAGAAATTAAGGAAAATAAGTATAAATAAGAACAGATCCGATTAGACAAAAGATATTGAAAGAGAAACAAAACACAAACCCGATGATGTTATCGTGTCATACGGATCCAACTAGGGATGCGTCCGTTTAGTCTCATTTTTTACCGAGCTTCTTTCCGATCATAAATGACACATGGGAAATATAAAAACCAAAATCAAAATCTGAATCACTGAACTAGAACCAAAAGGAAGAAATTAAGTGACAAAAGAAAATGGGAAAAGCAAAAAAGTGGAAGACTCGTCACACGATTCATTGATTATGCAACACTTCATACTGAATTATTTAGATATCAAATTGCTACTGAATGATTTCAAGATACAACAGCCAGGAAAAAGTTTAGTTTATTCAGGTGCTGTTACTTTCTTTCGTGCTAGATAGTCATCTGAAAAACTAAGAGAGATAGAGAAAGAGAGCAAGTTACCCAAAATCTTTTTTATTTGGAGGATCTATAAAAAGCATTTTCAACGTTCTCAAGCTGAGAGTACCATCATCATATCTCACACGCTTCACTGTTGCTACCTTGATGTCATGTTTTCATCTAGAGGTGGCAAGCTGAACCGCAGTTCGGGCATGTCTTTGAAAAAACACAATGGGTCTGTTTTGTCTCATCTTTTTAAAGAGATTCTTCTTGATCATAAATGATTTATGGGAAGGCTGAATAATGTAAAACCAAATTAAAATCCAATTAGTAAGTAACTAAAGCGTAATCACAAGACAAAGATAGATACAGAGAGAAGCAAAGGGAAGAGTAAAGAGACGGAAGAGTCACCATTATCGCTTCTAGTTCAAAAGTTAGAACAAGATATTGCCATGAGAGAAAGCATTCTTGCTTATTTGATCCTTCCACTGAATACACTGGTTCTGCCATCAATTCAAAACAAACATTCAGACAATCATATATTTTTCAAATCACAGGAAACATAATTTTCATAACTAAGAACTGAATTTAAAGATAATTTACTTGTTGAAGCATTCTTGGCACTTAACATCTGTTCCAAAATACAAGGTCTAATTAGATAATTGACTGAAAAGGATTACCACTGGGGATCTATTCTTTGACTTAATTAAGGTGGAGCAACAGAGGTCGAAGCAGCAGATTCATATCCTTCTCTTTATTATTCAGTTATTGGGATTCATATTCTATCTTCAAGTTCCTCGAGTAATGTTCAACATTTGTTGTCAAGAAGCTTAAACCCTTCTCACCTACACATCCAACAACCAAAAAAATAGTCGATCTAAACCAACAAAAAACATCAAAAACATACACTATTGAGGACAAATAATGCCTCACAAGAGTCGTCAATACCTATCGGTTCAGTCTCTTGCTAAAGCTAAAGGTCCAGCAGTACCTAGTGATTCGGTCTCTTGAGAACAAATCTGTAACCCTAAATCCAACAAAAGAGTAACCATCTTCAGCAAACAATACCCCATCAGCAACACTGTAATCAAAACACTTGGATCTTTAATTCTAAAATCGGAAGAGAAAAAATCTACAGAGAGACGGAGATTAGAGAATTTACCTTCCGTTTTTTTTCCTCATCCGTGTCATCGTGATTGTAGATTAAGAAAATGATCTAAGATTTTCTTTGTTTTCATCAGTGGCTTCTTGAATCTTATTGTTAATCAATCGGAGTGGACAGTGGTGATTCAGTGAATGAAGAAGAAGACTGTAAAAGAAGAGTTCCGCCGCTGAGAGAGGAAAGAGAAAGGAAAGAAAAGGAGGAGGAGGGTGAAATGAAACGAAGTAAAGGATTAGGGTTAGTTTCTAGTGATGCACTTGTGCGATGTATGTGTGCTGAATTTTTGTAGAATTTTGGGATAGGTCATCGATCCGTATGACATTTTTAGTTTCTGTTCCGTAACTTGTGTTTATCATCGGATTAATGCTTAATGGATGGCTAGAGATGGATGAGTGGATGGTGAGCGAGGAGGGAATGAAGTACTCCCTCCGTTCCGATTTACTTGACGTTGTAGAGTTTTTCACGGATATTAAGAAATATCAGAGAGAGTAAAATCTTTCCAATAATACCCATATTAATTCCTACTTAAAAGTTAAATAACCTAGTTTTGTGTTTCTAGAATATAGGGAAAGTTATAAATCCCATAGTAATGTACTTGGGATGTACAAGATTGAGTATATATCCTCAATGGGGTATATTTAAAAGTTAGAGTAATTGTTTTTGTGTTGATTACCATGAGAATTAATTCTCTGGTGTGATTCCAAAGCAGGGGTATATTAGTGAAAATTGGGGAAAAAAACTAAAACTATCATCTAATTTGGAACACAAAAGAAACCCTAAAAAAGCAAGTAAAATGGAACGGAGGGAGTATAATTTTTTATCTTATCTAACATTTTGGGATAGTTTTAATTTTACGACAACTAATGAATTTGATTCGGTTTTGGTGAAATCTCGAATCGAACAACTTTAAGTTCTTCCAAAATCGAAAGTATTAAGGTTAATCCCATGAAATGATTTTGCACATTTTTGATCCATCATGAGGTGACCAAAAGAGAAAATCGAACCGACAGGAAACATTTGAATTTGGGCACACCACTATATATTATAATGAAGCATATGATTATCTATGCCTTAAACAGGTAGCTAATGCATGCTAAGGAGTGACATACTTTCCTGAGGTTGAGTCATCAATATGACGAGTGATTATATCACATCTTTGAGGAAGCTACAACTTCTTGATTAAAACAAATAGGTTTATACACCTAGGGATTTATATACAATTATGAGGTGGATTTGAAGCCTTCATTTCTCTGTATAGTCATGCATCTTGGTCATCCGACTACCTCTTAGTTCAAAATTATTATTCGTCTGGTATTTTGGATTCGGTCCTAAATAACTCAGTATACATAATTTCATAATAGAATCCACTTTTGTTAATGGAATCATACTCATATTGATGTAATTTTGTTTTTTTCTTTCAAAAAGTAAGGTGATGCATTTATTTCATCTAGATGCTCTAGCGATAAACTCGCCAAGACAAATTTTGTTTCAAAAGAAGAAACTTTTCAAACGATACGATGCTCTAGCGATAAACTCGCCAAGACAAATTTTGTTTCAAAATATGAAACTTTTTAAATGATACGATGCTCTAGCGATAAACTCGCCAAGACAAATTGTATCATCTTTGCGTACTTAATTAATAAACCATGAAACTTGGTAGTTATCATATCCTCGGTGGTCAGAAAGCTACTAACCACACCAACAAACTAATGTCTTGGTACAAGTGTCTACCAAAAGATTGAATTGGTGGCTACACATAGTGTCTTGAAGTATTTACCTTCTAGTGTACTTTGTAGTTGTCAAACTCTCGTCGCTGAAAGCTACTAACAACGCCAATAATTTGATGGTTGGTTGAGGTGTCTACCAAAAGGTTGTTTCGTGGGTAAGATAAGTAGCAAAATATATTTACCTTTTATGGTACGTTTTGGTTGCCCAAACATGATGGTTGGAGGCTAATAACAACAAATACGATATTTCGGTTGTTGAGTTGTTCATGCTAAAGCCTTCCACCCACTATCGTTGCTGAAAAAGTGGTGGTTAGACATTTCCTTCCACCATAGTTGTTTTTAGTTACAAACAATTGTTGCTGAAGAATTCCACCAACTGTAGTTGGTAAGAAAATAGTCGTTAAAGCCAAGTTTTCTTGTAGTGAATCTTCTCAGTCCAAGACCTCCTTCTTCAAATGGAGAGCATACCTTGTCCCATTTCAAAACAATATTCTTCCTTTTTGCAGGGTCACCAGTCCATAGGAAGTTTCTTATAATTAGTTCACACTCCTTTAATACTCTTTGTGGCCATTTATATACTGACATACAGTAAATGGGAATGCTACAGAGAACATGCTTGACTAATATCAGTCTTTCTTGAAAAGATAATAACTTACCCATGCAACCAGCTAAACTAGCTTGAATTCGTTCTACACAATTCCAAACATGTTGAGATTTGATTCTTCCCGTTGTTAGAATTACACCTAAGTACTTTTCTGGAAAAGTAGCAAGTGGTATTCTACATTCATTAGCAATTTGATGTTTTCTCATTTCACTAGTACCACCAATGAAACACTTACTTTTTGCAAGATTGAAAATTTGACCTGAAGCATCTTGGTAGTCCTTGAGCAGTGTTGCTAGATTTTTAACATTTCTCTTATCTCCATTGCAGAACAAAAATATGTCATCAGCAAAGAAGATATGTGAAAGTTGCACTCCATTTCTGGAAATCATAGGTAGTAGCTGTCTTGTCTGAACCATTCTTGAAATTACTCTGCTCAATAGGTCTTCAGCTATAACAAAAAGAAGGGGAGATAATGGGTCTCCTTGTCTGAGACCCCTCCCAACATGAAAATATCCCACTGGGCCACCATTCAGCAAGATTGATATTCTTGCAGATTTCAGTAAAATATGAAGCCAATTTATACCTTTTTCTGAAAATCCAAACTTCCTCATTACCTGAAATAAGAACTCCCAACTGAGTGAATCATATGCTTGAGAAATGTCCAGTTTCATTCCCAAATTTCCACCTCTTCTTTTAATCTCAAGTTCATTCACCAATTCATAGGCCATCACAATTTGTTCTTGTATGTTTCTCCCTTTTATGAATGAACCTTGTTGAGGAGATACAATTCTTTGAATTAATTTTCCAGATCTTGAGGATATAATCTTTGTAATCACTTTAAAGATGAAGTTCATTAAACCAATTGGTCTAAATTGAATAGCTTTTTTTGCATTCTTAGCCTTTGGAAGAAGTAATAAAAAGTTTGCATTGAAACCTTGAGGATGAATCCACCTCTCCAGCAATATTGAATGTCTTTTGTTAAATCATCCCCTATTATTTCCCAAGCATATCTGTAAAACCACCCTGCAAAACCATCTGGTCCAGGGGCACTATCTGGATCAAGCTCAAAAACTGCTCTTTTCACCTCTTCATGAAGAAAAGCATCTAAGAAAACATTTTCTTCTTCATTAAGCTGAGGAATATCTTGAAAAAATCTTGAGTATATCTTACTTCTTGGAATTTGAACTTATCTTCAAAGTGATTAATAAGTAAGTCTGCAATTTCATTTGATCAGCTACTATATTCCCATTTTCATCTTCTAATTCAACAATTGCATTTTTAGATTGTCTCAGCTTCATATTAACATGAAAAAAATTGGAGTTTGATGCCCCATCTTTTAGCCACTTTACTCTTGACTTCTGTTGATTTATTGCTTTTTGTTGTTCAATAAGAACCTCTTGCTTACCTCTAGTTGTAACTAAATTATTCAGCAGAACATTGTTTTCTGGATTTTTGTCAGATAACAAAGTAGCTTGCAGTACATTTTCCTCAGCTTGCTTCAGTTTTTTGGAAACATCCCCAAATATGTTCCAATTCCAAACTTGAATCTCTTTCTTTAATATTTTTAATTTACTTAGAAAGATAAAGATTGGATTACCTCTAATCATTGCAGACCAAGAAGCTTGAATTAGTTTGAAGAAGTCAGGATGAGATTTCCAAACCTTAAGAGCTCTAAAAGGAGTATTCTTAGGCTTAGGGATCTCAGCATTTGTACCATAAAGGACTCCATGATCTGATATGTTTCTAATACCAACTTTGTAACTCCAGCTGGGATATAAATCCAACCATTTGTCATTAAAGACTGCTCTATCTAAATTACAAAGAATTCTCTTTTTTCCTGGTCTGTTATTGCACCAAGAGAACTCGAATCCAGTTTTAGGAGCTTGAATTAGCCCACAATTATTCAAACAATCATTAAATTCTCTCATGGATATTTTCAGAGGATTGAGTCATCCCTTCTTTTTATCAACACTTGTTATAGTATTGAAATCTCCTATGACAAGCCATGGCTTATTTATAGAACTTACAATCTCCATTTCTTGCCATAATTCTCTTCTATTTATAGTGAGATTAGCAAAGATGAACACTAGTAATTACAGCCTCACCCACTTCCAATGTTATTGCTTGTTTAGTACTTGAAAGAATCTTTGGAGTGTTTATTGAGGAACTCCATAGAATCCATATATTTCCTTTGTTGCCATCACAAGAATTATGAATAAGATGATAATGCATACCTTGAAGTCTGATTTTTTTAATGAAATATGAAGAAGCCCATACTTTTGGCTCAGCTAAAATAACTAAAGAAGGACAAAATTTTTTGACTATTTCTCTTAATTTGTCTTTGGCCTTTTGTTCTCCTCGGGCCCCTTAAGTTCCAATATAGAACTTTCATTTAGTAGGGGGGTGAGAAGATGAGGTACTTCTCTTACCTTGACCATTTTTGCTAAAATTTGCATTTAAGTTGGCAGCCTGATTCCTTGTAGTCACATTTGGCTTTTTCCCAACTTTAGCTCTAGCTTGAATAAATCATCTCCATTCTTAGTACCAAGTACTTGCCGCATTAGATTGGATTGAAGCGTAATCATATGTTTCACATGAGCACATCCTTCACCTTCCTTTGAATTAACATTTGTAGAAGCAGTATGAAGTTGCATTACTGGGGTTCCAATAGGAGGTTGAATGTTTACCACATTTTGTATTGGGGGAGCACTTGAAACCATTGTAATTATTTTATCCACTGAAAGATTGGGGAATTCTTCATGTGAATTAATAGATCCCTGAATTCTTGATTGGTTTTGCAAAATATGAAATCTTCCCGAAGATGCCTCACCTTGAATAGGAGGGATTATTGCATCAATTTCTTCATTATCACTTAAGAGATGGTCATTTATTTGATCAATTATATGTTCTCCTTCTTCCTCGCATTAAATACCACCTATATCAAAACCAGAAGGAACTTGAACATTCTTTTTTTTCCATTGCTTTTTTGGCTTTTCCTTCACAACTTCGTTTTGTTTTTCTGAATTTTCACTTCTTTTGATTCTGCATTCAGCAGTTAGATGTCCCACTATAGAATAATGATTACAGAACTTAGGCTTCTTCAGGATTTGAACAGCTTGTTCAAATTTCCCATACTTGTATTCTACAACCACTTTGCTTGGAATATATTTTTCAAAATCCACTTCAATTAGAACACTTGCATAATATCCAATTTATCGTTTTAGAGTGACTTCATCAACTTTAATTGCTCTCCCCAATTTGTTTCCCATCTGTAAAGAAAACTTTCTCTCCAGTACTCAATACTTAAACCAGGAAAAGTGACCCAAACATAAGCTAGAGAGAAGTTTTACGTGTTTCGTGGTTGAAATTAGGTTCCCATGGACGAAGTTTTAGAGTTTGTTCTTCCACCATCCATAAACCCTGCCATATAAGTTTCCTATCCTCTTTATTATATAATTTATTGATAAAAAAAAACCTTTTCCTAAAGGGATAAATTGTAGAGAACCCTTAATAGGCCATTGCTGTTTTAACAAGGTAGCTGCAGTATTCATCTTAAGTTTAACAAAATAAAGTCTCCCAATCAAGCTAAATTTCCATTCATTTAAACTGTCTTCAATAACCTCATCAGGTATAAACATGGGTGGAGGATCCTCACAAGTCATTGATGAAGAAGCAAAATCAGAACTCAAAGTTTTTGAAGCAGATCGAAAACCAGTTCCACTATTTTCTTGTTCAGACATAATAAAAGAAGTAATAGAGTTTAAAATCAACACCAATCATCGATATTAATGGAAAATCACCCAAGTAATACTGAAACCGATCGTAAAAACCGAAAAATCCACGAATTTAATGAACGAGTCGTCGCCCGATTTTGTCGTCGAGTCGTCGCCCGATTCACAGAGGATAAAGTTCCTAATATCTATCTGACAATGCCCTTTTAATTTAACGCATTTTGAAGATTTCATTTCATTGATATTTTCTTCCTAATTCAAAACAGTGACCAGTCAAAGAGTCATGACTAGTAGGTAATAAAACAAGTCAAGTCTTGTTTGTGTTGTCACTCTCTCAACTTCTATAAATACCGTAGAAAGCACACTGATACATCATTTAATGCATTCTAAATGAACCTGAAGATTTCATTGGCGATTTTCCTTCCAATATTAAACGGTGACTAGTCAAAGAGTCAAGACTAGAAAACTCGCATGGAACTAAATACACCAAAAATAACAAATAAAACGTATCGGCCACCATTGATAAGAACAACAAGCGTGATTTTATTTTTGGATCTCGTTAAGCTAACCCAACACGGTCCTAAAAATGTCTGATATTAGCAAATTGACTGGAAAACTAAATATGCCTTGAGAAATTTTTAGGACTATGTTCATGCGAGCGTACGACATTTCAAAAGTTGATTATTATTCCTGCAGTGTTTTCTTTTTTATTTTTATTTTTATTCCTGCAGTGTTTTCTTTTTTATTTTCATTTTTTAAGGATATACAGGCTAAAAATGGATTGAAAAGAGGACGTCATTCCTTTTATCTTTCTTCGCTATCGTGACAAACATGCATTGTGCCTGACTGAGATAATCTGCTATATATCCTCTCGAGTTCCCAAAAATTAATTTTATGCTTCTAATTTATTTATGTAATGATTTAATGAATAATAAATAAATAAAAGACAACTTATACATTATACAATTGGAAACTAAAAAACATTGAGACCAATTTTTTATATTAATACCCATAAAGCTATTTGTGTAACCTAATAATAGACTATCTGTGAAGCAACAATTCTGGTGAAGACACCTAATTGGTACAAATATTCTAACATGGCAGGAATCCACTTTTCGACTGGATATTATGTTACAAACTTATTACACTAGGATACGATCTGTACAAGATTCTCTGCTGAATGAAATTCAATGGGTCCATAGAAACCATGTCTTCATTTACAGGATTCCAAATGTCCGGATAAATCGAAAGCTCGATTCTATCTGAACTGCTCATTTTTAAATGGTTATTCGCATTGTTCATAAACGTTGAGTTTTGACTTAAAAATTTTGTTGATTATTCTGATTACCCTATAAAACATGGGGTCATCAGAATTATTTTACATAATGGCTAATTTAATCATGATTCATTAGTGTTAATCAGATAATTAGTAGATGTTTAATCAAATTAAATTAGAAATTAACTAATCTTGATTCTTCATCAAAACATGATTATTATTTATTTTTATTTTGAAAAAACTTGTCCAGAATCGGTGGATGTTTATGCTCACATAAACCGATTGTAAGAATCAGTTTATAATACTTAGAACATAGACCGATTGTAAAATTCAAGAGCTTTTTTGTGATTTTTTTCTTGTAATCGGTTTATGTTAATGCCTATATAAACCGATTGTTAGTCTGTGCATTTCTTCGACTGTTTTGCTCATAACTTCTTCGTACGATGTCGGAATGACCTCATTCTTTTTGCGTTCAATTCATAATTTCATGCTCTATAATATAAATATAAAATTTCAAGATTTGTGCAAAAATTCAAACATGGTTAATAAGGAATTGGTGTACCATATGTACCGATTTTGGGTAACATCAACAACAATCGGTTTATGTGGACTCTTAAATAATCCGATTGTGGGTATATCAGTTAAGAAATCAAAGGTTGTACAATCGGGTTATGTGGACATACATGTAATCTGATTCTAACAACAACAAAAATACAGAAAAAAACAATCATCTCTTCTATACCGGGATCGGGCTATGTGGAGATTAACGTAGACCGATTCTGGTTCAATTTTCTCCAACCAGGATGCACATTAAGTACAATCGGTCTTTGTGGGCATGAACAAAATTTATTTCTAAATGAAATCGGTTCACAAGTACATTGACATTAACGGATTCTAATGAACCAAGAACACTTCGATTTCAAAAAAAAAATATGAATTTTGAATGGTTGCATGTTGATAAAACCTAATTTAGGGGATTTGATTCTTAGATCGTTTGTTTCTTTTGATTTTTTGATTGCATATGTTTGTTTTATAGTAGTGTTTGAATAAGCTTGTAGAAGGTATTAGCACTACTTTTTTCGTATTCATGGTCATATATGTTTAAAAACATATTTCTTGTTTATTAACTGGCTTTACAATATTTTTTTCTTTCCTCCTTGTTGACTAATTAGAAATGTCGTTCTAATTTTGCAGGTGTCCAGGTTGTTCATATGTGTAGTAGTGGTAGTGATTATCAAGTCGTGGTTGTTTCCTGTCCTATTTTTGATCCGAGAGTGTTCTGATAAGAGTGTTTGCTTGAGCAGGCAAAGTAGTGTTGATATTTGCTCTCTCCTTTTCGTTGTTTATCAAAAGTCGTTTGATATTGGTACTATTCTTTAACCGTCAGAATCGCCATTGTTAATCATCATGAATCTTGTGTTCTTCTTGAAGCGAGTCCAGATCCTTAGTCGAAATCGGTGGGTCAACGGTCATAAAGGGGTGGGTTTGAATCTCGTAATTACACTCGAGAATCTTGGAAAATTTCCCTCTTTTTCAAATTACAAAACTTTACCAGTTTGGAAACAACTAAAATCGAGAATAACATAGATATATCGTATTATTGGAAACTTCTTGATTGAATATATTCCTCACTTTTATAACCTTATAAGATACCCAAAGATATTATACAACACCTTATATCAGTCAAACCTTATTGCAAACTAATTTGTCAGAATTTCCTGTGTGATAGTAGTATGGCTGAGCAAGGAAACAATCGACTTACTCATCTTTCAGCAAAAATGAGTTCTGCATCCATTAGTGCTAGCTCTTCCAAACCCATAAGAAGATCTATTGCAACAGCACAAGTAGTGAAGGATGCAGCTGATGATTGGTCATGTAGCCTTCTGGGGAAGATAATATGCAAAGAGCCATTGGATCATGATGATATTAAGGATGAAATCAATAACCTCTGGAGCTTCTATAAAAGATTTGAAATAATATCGAAAGGAAAAAATATGTTTGCTTTCAAGTTCAAATCGGAAGATGTAAGGAAGAAAATTCTAAGTAAGGCACCTTGGTATGTTTTGGGATAACTTATGGTGCTTCAAAAGTATAATCCTAATATTGGTATTAAGGATTGTATATTCTTAATCCAAGTATGGTGTGTTAAGTTAAGAAACTTGGGGCAAGTATTGCTGACTAAAAATTTGTTGGTGGACATCTGTAAGGATATTGGGAAAAAGGTGCCTACACCAGAAGGTAAGAAAAGGCAGCCTAGAGGCCATGTTACAAGCACCATGTATGTGGAGTTTAATCTAAATGAACCACTAAGAAGGGGGGGATGGCTTGATACTGCAGCTGGCCAAAGAGTTTGGGTTATATATCACTTTGATATGCAGCCCTATAACATATGTAAGAAGTGTTATGTGATCGATCATGATGATTCGAAATGTGAAAGACTGGAGCAAGAATTAAAAGTAGAAGCAATGACGGATGCGAATATGCAGTTTGGAGTCGACCGAGGAAGGGAAAAATTCTTGGCAGCCTATATCTTGGATGAGAGTGCCGTCATCAATAATGATGTCTCGGCAATAGATAACACCGAAGATATGAGTCAAAAAGTTGAGATAGAGGAAAATGAATCGAGAAAGACTCAGAGAGCCAGAGAGGACTCCTCTACAACTAACGATAATGGGGTAATTGATGGAAATATGAGTGCAAGGATTAATCCTGTGTTTGAAGACGATGAGAATATGATGGATGATTCAGAATCTAATGGAGGTCATGGTAGCAAAAACGGGGAAGGAATGGTACTCAACCAACAGCAAGAAGGTGAGAGAGCAACCACAGCAATTGATAGCCCAGATCTCTCTGTTGGGGAAAAGACTACACATATTCAACTTGGACCAATTGCGAATCAACATCAGGTTCTCTCTAATCCCAATCTTTGTAACCCTAATTTTATTCTACACTATTTGTTCTCTAATTGGGTATATTTCTTTTCAAAATTAGGTTTTTTTATTACATAGGGTTGCGATTTCTCTCGCTTTAATTTTGTTTTTTATCTTGACAAACAAAATTTGAACATGAAAGTTTTGTCTGGAATATCCAGGGGTTTGGGAATAAATATACTAGGCATCACTTAAAAGACATGATACAAGCCAATGACCCTAGATATGGTTTTCTTGTCTGAAACTAAGAATAAGGACTCTAAAATGCTTAAATATACATACAGTTTAGGATTCATGAACTATTGTTATGTTAATCCAGTTGGTCTCTCTGGTGGCACTTTTCTGCTTTGGAAAGATGGTATTCAGTTAGATGTTATTGATACAAATAAAAATTTTATTGTTTGCCATGCTACTATTAATGCTAGGAGTGATAAAACTCTTTTAGTTTTCATGTATGGTGCTCTTAAGGATGATGAGATTAGAAAACAGTGGGATTACTTATATGGTCTTGCAAGTAGTTTTCACAGTGCGTGGGTGGTTATAGGTGATATGAATTTCATCACTAGTAGAGAAGAAAAATTTGGTGGAAATGTTCCTTCTCAAATTGAGATTGATAGAGTTAAGGATCACTTAGAAAATCTGAATTTAGGTGATGTGCCTTACATAGGAAATCCTTATACTTGGTCAAATAGAAGGGCTGGCAACAATATGGTTATGGAGAGGTTAGATAGAGTTTTGGGTAATGGAAGGTGGTTTAATAACTTTCCCTTAAGTGTGGTTTACCATCTTTTACCTTATGGCAGTGACCACTGCCCTATTCTTCTGGTAAGTGATAGAGGCTCAAATCAATCTATGAGACCCTATAGGTTTAATAAATGTTGGCTTCTTGATAGGGAAAGTGTTGAATTAGTTAAAAATCATTGGAATGTGGATGTTAATGGTTCTAATGCTTTTAAGTTGGTCAGTTCTCTTAAGAATGTTAAATTTGTGCTTAGAGAATGGAATTTACATAAGTTTGGGAATTTCCAGACTAACATTAGGGACATTCAGGATCAGTTGCAATCCTTATCTAATGCTAGTGATACCAATAGAACTCGGATTATTGAACTAGAAAAGAAACTAAATTATTGGTATGATGTAAAGCATGAATTTTATTTACAAAGGGCTAAGGAAAATGTTCTCACTTTTGATGATAGAAACACCAAATATCTGCATGATAAAGTCAAATTTAGGAGGAAAAGAACTCAGATAGAATCCTTACAATCTGATGTAGGTGTTTGGTTAACAGATAAGTCTTGTATTGCTACTGAATTGAAAAGAAACTTCTCTACTATCAGCACTACTACTAATCCTCCTCCTCCTGATGATTTTCTTTGTGACTTACTGCCCTGTATCACATATGATGATAATAATATGCTTGTTAGAACTCCTACTTCTAAGGAGATTAGAAACACTATTTTTCAAATACAGCCATGGACCTCTCCTAGGGCCCGGATGGATATCCACCGGATTCTACCAAAAGATGTGGGATGTTGTTGGTGAGGACACAGTCAAAATGGCATGTGCTTTCTTCCATTCTAAGCATCTTTTGAAACAGTTAAATCATAGTTTCATAACATTAATTCCTAAAAATGATGCACCTAAACAAGCCTCTGACTATAGACCAATAAGTCTTAGTAATGTAGCTTACAAAATTATTAGTAAACTTCTAGCTAATAGACTTAAATTGGTTATGGATAAATTTATCAGTCCATTCCAAGGAGCTTTTCTCTCCAATAGAAACATTACTGATAATATAGTTATTGCCCATGAGTTAGTTGATACCATGAGGAAAACTAAAGCTAAGAAAGGTCTTATGGCAATTAAGTTAGATATGTCGAAAGCTTTCGACATAATTGAGTGGAACTTCCTGATTTCCATTTTCAAGAAGTTGGGGTTTCATGATGACTGGTGTAACATGATTTATGAATGTATATCTATTGTTTCATCCTCTGTGCTACTGAATGGTGCTCCGGGCGAGGTTTTCTATCCATCAAGGGGTCTTAGACAGGGAGACCCCTTATCTCCTTATTTATTTATTATTTGTATGGAGTGTTTATCTAGAAAACTTTGTGTTGCTGAGAATGATAGCTTAATCCAAGGGGTTAAAGCTAGTAGAACTTGTTTTCCTGTATCCCATTTGTTCTTCGCTGACGACTGTCTCTTATTTGCTAAGGCAACTATTAAGGGGGCAAAGGCTTTGGATAGTATCATTAAGAATTTTAGTATGTTCTCAGGCCAGTCTGTTAATCTAGGTAAATCTGGGATGGCTTTTAGCCCAAAAATGGATAATGTTGTTAAACATAGGATAAGCCGAGATACTAAATATTAAAACTTTATCTTTAAAGGATAAGTATTTGGGTGTGCCTTTGTTGATACAAACAGAACAAAATGGAGACTTTCAAACCACTTACCGGGTGCTTTTCAAGAGAGGTTAGCACGCTGGAAAGGTAAGAATCTTAACCAACCTTGTAGAACTATCATGGTGCAATCTGTTCTTGGTACTCTTGCCTCTCATCACCTTGCGGTGTTTCCTATGCCAAAGAAACTTACAGACAGGTTGGATGGCATCCAAAGAAACTTTTGGTGGAACAAAAAGCAGGATGAAAAAGGTTTGTATTTTAGGAAGTGGGGCGTTGTAACTCAAGCCAAAGAACTGGGAGGTATGAATATTAGAAAGACTGTAATTTTAAATGAGGCACTCCTTGCTAAGTTAGCTTGGAGAATGCTTACTGAGCCGGACTCTCCTTGGGCTCAAATTATGCACCATAAGAATTTTCTTAATCATAACCCTCTTCATTGTAATAGTGAAGGTGGCTCTTGGGTTTGGAGGGGAGTTTGTAGAGGTTTAGAGTTGATAAGAGAGAATTACTGTTGGGAGGTAGGAAATGGTTCTAAAATTTCAATTTGGAAGGACAAATGGGTCCCTACTATTGATAATCTATTACCAAGTAATTTCTCTTCAAGTAGCCTAAGTACTGTCGACCAATTAATCATGCCTAACTCTTCTGACTGGAATATAGAACTATTAAATGCTTTGTTTGATAGTGAAACTGTTAGAGAAATTATTAAAATCAGAATTCCTCTTAGAGGTGATGACAGGCTGATTTGGAAACCATCTAATAATGGTTTATTCACTGTTAAGAGTGCTTATAGAGTTGCATACTTCTCTCTTAACCATCAGGTGACTAATGCAGGCCTAAATACTCAAGGTTGGAAACATTTTTGGAAGTTAGATCTCCCACCAAAAATATTACATTTTTGTGGAAATGTTTATGTGGTTGTCACTCATTTAGGGATAAATTATCAAGGTTTGTTAGTAGCATAGATTCTAAATGTGCTTTATGTGATAGTGTGCTCGAAACACAGATCACCTACTTTCGCACCGTAATGTTTCTAAACTTGTTTGGACTACTATAAATCCCTTATTCTTGCCACATTTTAACATGTCTACCTTGAATAACCGGATTTTAAGTTGGATAACTAATGGAATTGCAGTAATGCTAATGGGAATATGTATGAAATGATACTTACTGCAGGTTATACTCTCGGGAACATATGGAAGATGAGATGTGCCGTTATTTTTGATAATGCCCAAGTGCAGTAGACAATCTAGTGACAAGAATAAAGAGGGATATAGTGGATTGGAAAGAGAATAGAAGAAGATTAATTTCAAACGTAAGTCCGACTAGTTCTTCGTGAATGTGATACCATGGACTGCTCCTCATGCCGGATACTTTAAAATTAATTTTGATGCCTCGTTTTATAAGTTGACTAAAAGAATGGGAACCTGGACTAATTATTATTGATGATGCAGGTGGGATTCATGGGGCAGGGAGTATACCATCGATGAGTCAAGATGAGGAGCAAAGCCGAGGCATTAGCCGCATACGAAGCAATCAAGTCCGGCAAAGAGGAATGGATTTTTAAATCTTCATCTGGAGGGAGATTGCCTTAATGTAGTCAGTGCCTTGAATGGTATCCAAGGCTCAATAAAGTGGACAACAAATTCAATAATTAGAGATTGTCATGAACTTTTAAAATTTTTCAATAAGTGGTCTGTTTCTCATGTTCCAAGAGAAACAAATAGTGTAGCTCATGAACTAGCAAAAATGCTAGTACTAATGTCCATCCTATTGTATGGGATGCTAATGTCCCAGCTTGGTTAGAGTCCCTCCCTAGAGGAAAACTCTGTATTACTCAGTAATTGATTGAATGAAATTTCTTTCTTATTAAAAAAAAAAAAGTCAATATCATCTTTTGACCGGTCAAAATATACATCAGACCTTCACAAAATTATAAATATACCCTTATCATGAAAGTTCTTCATTTTCACTGAACCGGTTGCAATCTCCATGGCAGAAACTTCCATCCTTCATGTTCATTTTCAATTGACCACTAAGACATGATTATATCTTCTTCTCGTGACAAATCTATCGTTGTTTGGACTTTAAACATGTAATTATAAAACATCCCTAACTGATGATGGAATTAAATTAATTTCATGTTAAACCTAAATGTAATTGGTGAAACCAAACTAGTCACCTGCAATGCTACATGATTAATGAGTACCCATTCATCGATTTAATATGAAAATCATCATTAGTTACAAAAATTGAACAAAACATATATCATTTATAGAACCTCCCCAAAACAATCATCTCCATAATCGTCTTAATTCACAGTATATGTATACCTGATGATACAACAATCTAAAGTCTTTGCATGACTTCTGGATTTGCTGCACGCCTTTGTTTGCCAAGCGTAAAAGATGATCTTGTTCACTGATGTCATTCAACCGGGTGAACGCATAGCTTCCTGATGTCTAATGTCTAAACTCTATTTCTCGCACTTGTGTGATTTCTTGCATTCATCAATGTTCGTGTGAAAATTAAGTACATCTATCATTAAAATGTATGATTGGGTACCAGTAGGATGATTTATCTGACGACACAAATATCATTTCCGTAAGTATGGTTTGCGATGGGAAGTTTGGAGAGAATTATTCAGACTAGGCGACGGAGATGACGAAGAGTTGAAAGGTGGGAGTTCGATGGTTAGAAAATAATGAATGAAGGTCTCAATAGTCTTTTGTGCGCACGTGTGCAATCACATGTGTGCCCCGTAGACTACTTAACAGAAATTTTGGATAGATGTGATAGATTTATTAATTTTTTCCGTTATGGGATAGATTCCCAAACGCATTAGTGAAAACGGGACATATTCCCAATTTTCCCTAATTTAAAATAAGTTGTCAAAGCTTTTGAAATTGCATTATTACCCAGAGCATATTTTATCTGTCGTGTAATACTGCTTCTGATTACTTTTGATGTTCGTTAGCTAAGTTGTGGGTGTTACACGCTTCCGTCAGGTAATGAGGCACCGAATGTGTTTTCAAGTATCGTTGCGTTTGTTTGTGCGGATGCTGGTGAAGTGGGGTTGATCAATGTGTTGCTAGTTGCATAAACAAGCATAGAGCTACTTCTGAAGTGAAGGAATACATGTTGCTGGTATGTAGCCTTTCCCCCTTTTCGTTACTAGGTGCCTCTCTAACGTTTTAGCTCTGTGCTTGTTTATGCTTATTTTGTTACTTAGGAAATGAAAATTGTATCACCTCTCATGAATAAAAATATGAGGACATATGTCATGGAGTAGTTGTTAATTGTTTTTATCATCACTAAGTTAATTCAGAATAACTTGATGCGCTTTGTGGCTGTGAAACAGAAGGAAATATGTTTGGGCACGGCATGCGTGGTTTGTTGATCCATTTTAGAAGTGCATGTACTGTACAGTATGCTATATGAACACTTATGAGTTCTTAGTTTGATGCCCTGTCAAAATAATTATTACAATGATAATGTCATCAAACTATTGAAACTTAAAAAAATTGTTAAGAATCGAACTAAGTTGAGTCGACTAATCGCAAAATAGGATATGGTCTATTGAAAAAAAAAAGATTTATAAATTCTATATGTAGACCATCTGGATTGTAACCTGCTATGCTAATCCCCCATGTCAATGTGTACATATCCAATTTTGCGAAGAATATCCATTTGTTAAGGGCTGCACAAGTGACAGACTTGAAGACTTGATCAAGTTTCCATACCAATATTTGATAAGGGCTACACAAGTAGTAAACTTGACGATCCAGGCATTCAGCCAGGTATAAATCGCTGGCTTGGTAAAAGATGCTGGGAACTCGGTACAACTTTTCAACAGTGGTATCCGGTTCCAGTACAATTCTGTCTCTCTCGGATATAGAATTCTTCCCACATAAGGAAATTTCTGTAAAGGTATCCCAGTCGTCGGTTCCAATGGGAATAGGGTTAAACTAAAAAACTATATTTAGTTTGCCTATAAATAACACAGAAAGCATCAACACAGTCGTACGTTTTAGATTTGAGATCTTTAATTTTGGCAATTCAATGGAGAGTCTTCACTCGGATATCATATACAGAATACTATCACACGTACCAGCCAGTTCTCTCTTGAATTGCAAATTGGTATGCACGACTTGGAAAAATCTGCTCTCTAGCTGTAAGGTAGGTTTTCTTTTCTTGATCTCGCTACACGGGGAAACAAATGCACGACTCTATTATGGAGATTACGACGAGGTAGTAAATAATGATGATAATGGCCAATTATCCCACGAGGCACTTACAAAGATTAATCTTCCTCCCATGAAGATGGCAAGAGAGCCACCGAGGATAGTCGGTTCATGCAACGGTTTGGTTTGTGTTTCTATGCCCGAAGATGATGATTTTTTTCTCTACGATCCGGTTTACATATGCAATCCTACAACTGGTGAATACGTCGATCTTCCAAAGTTATCTCTGGATGATGACGGTCTGAGAATAGCGAGTGGATTTGGTTACCTTCCCATAACAAACGAGTATAAGGTTGTTAGAATTTACTACTCTGAAAAGTTACAGTCTACATATATCAACCCCTGTGGAAAGGTCCAGGTTTATACACTTGGAAGTGGTCGTGGATGGAGAAACATCAAAGATACCCCCTTTCAATTCACTAATATTCACGGAGTCGTAGGAAACGGAGTGATTTATTTCATGGAACATTCTAATTCAAAGTGGAAACTTGTGACTTTCGACTTGGCAGATGAAGAGTTTCGAGTACCTGAACAACCACCTTGTTTAGATTCAGCAAGTGGGGGTAGCTATGAAGTTAAGGTATTGGGAGGACATCTTTATGTTGTGCATGTTGAGGAACAAAAAAGTCTAGACTTGTGGTCATTTAAAAATAACCATGAGAAAATCACAAACGAAGATGGCAGCAACGAAAAGGATACTCATCATCCTAGGAGTTGGAGGAAAGAGTTTTGCATTCCATGGCAAGGCGTGAATGACGATTATTTTCGTGAGCCAATTTCCTTGACAAAGAGCAATCAAGTTTTATTTTTGCGCCATTGGCTTGCGCGTGATTTGTGCTGCTATGATCCAAAAACTAGAACTGTAAATGAAATCGCAAGTGTTGATCCAGGAATTATAAGTTCTTTACAAGCAATTCCACACATGAACGGCAATATTTCCACGAGAGATATAGGAACACAATCTAATCAAGTGTAGACGAACTTGCGTTGCTAAAGTCATATGGATGCAGATCGGTGGTAGTTTAAGAGAATAAGGTTTAAATTTGCAACCAAAACTTCTTGATAAGAAATATCTTTTTGACATGGGGATTTTGTAGGGAAACGAAATTGAGAGGAAAGAAAATGGTTTTTGCTGGGGACTCCTTGAATAGGAACATGTACAAGTCCATGGTATGTATACTTTGGAATGCAGAATTATAAGCAGCTGAGGAGATTTCAGCATAACGTACAAGGCAAGTACTCTTATTTAGTGTAACTTCATAATTTTCTTTGCTCGCGTTGAACTTGGAATGGAATTCCTTCTCCTCTTATAGCAGACTCTACCAGCTTTGAATATAGAGTTTTAACTGAAAATACCCCCAAGACTGTAAGGACCACCTCCTTGTATCTGACAATCCATCAAGGTCAGGTGGAGTATCGCCAATTACTGTATCTCCAATGGTAACTTGGTGTGCATCTATTGTGGAATTTGTTTTATCTGATTTAAAGAACAAATTTTCCTTAATTTGAGGAGACAAAAGAAAAACATCTCCAACCAGAAATTGTATTGCTTTAGTTCTGAACTTTTTAAACCGTTGATCCCAATTTTATATTTAATCATAACCATAGATAATGATGAGTAAGATGTTCACATCCTTTAAGAGAACCTCTAAAACTAGAGGATGGCTTTGAGGATGTCTACATAACTACCAGACACATCATCTTTACTTTCTCCCTTCACATTCCCATTGGAGAATACTTTTTTAATTAAATCATTGAAAATCCTATGTGGCCTTGTATTTAGGACTCGTAAAGAGTAAAGCATATTCATCAACTTCCGCAGAGAACACGTTTACAGTCAAACTGACAACCCCCTTCAATTGAAATCATATTTGCAACTTTTGCATTCCTATTTCTACACATCTTGTAGAGGTTAGGAGAGACATTGGACAACGAAATCCTCCCACACCAGACATCATTCCAAAACGAAATTTTCCTTCTTGAATGCAAAAATAAAGTGGAGTTTTCGCCAATTAACCTTGCAGAGTTAGCTATAACACGCCAACAAGATACTCCATAAGATTGAGTTACTTTTCCTCGGTATCCAGAAAAAATCAGCCAAAGACCATACTTATGTTCTACTATCCTGTACCATAGTTTGTTCTTCTCAACACCATACCATTACCCCCATGTAGCTAACATTGCTAGATATTAGAAGAAGATTGCATATACCCAACCCACCTCTTTCTTTAGCACATATTAAGTACCATTTAACTAAATGTGATATTTTTGCACCCTCTTTGTATTCCCACAAAAGATTACGCATCTTTTTCTCAAGAGCTTTGATGACAGAAATAGGTGCCTTGAATAAAGAGAAGTAGTATGTGGGTAGCGAAGGAAAAATATATTTTAGAAGCACCAGCTTACCTCCCATATGGATAGATTAATTCTTCTCCAAATGGATAATCGAGCATCAAGCTTTTCAAGAATCGGATCCCAAATACTCTTTGAACCTTACCTTGCACCCAGCAGCATCCCCAAGTACATAAAAGGTAAACGGAAAATGGGTCATATAGCCAAAAACGTAATATTTCTGGGTCAAATGGACCGGTAGAAATATGGTCTGGGTCAAATGGACTGCAACTAATTAAGATCAAAAGTGACTCAAATACCCTTTCTATTATACTTATATCTTCATCGCCTCCAAAATCGATCCGTAAAAATCACCACCATCTCTCGTTCTCTTCATCGTCACATTTTCTATCATCAACACAAAGAACTTCACCGCCACCATGATTCTACACCGTCTGCGCCATCATCATCCTTCTATACCTCCTCCGTCATCAACGATATGCCATTAATTTTGTTCACCATTAAACACATCCACAAAACACCAACATCAACTCCGCCATCGTTAGAGAGATTTGCATATGTCTAATTAGTGTTTGAATCAACCAATTTTAGAAAAATCACTCATGATTATACTAAAACATGCAGGTCTGGAAACCCTACTTTTGTTTTTTATTTTAATTTCAAAAATAAATGGATTGATTGTCTTTATTTTAGGACAAATTGGTGTATGCTGATTTTAATTTAACCTGCTGAACCTAAGATGAAATTAATTGATTGCAATGAATTTAATTAATGTTGGTTATGCTACTGAAACAAGTTTCATCTTCATTGCATCGATATGAACAAGTAATGAACTTAATAGTTATATATGTTGAATGAAACTGGTTTGCATCTTGTTATGTGAATTGTATGGGCTAAGAAATCACAAGCAAAAGTTAATTCTCCATTATTGAAGCCATTCTCCGTATGTTTGTAAGGATGTCAAAATAGGTAAAAGATGAAACTGGTTTCATCTTGTCTAAAATTATTTTCGTCGGACTGTGCAGGTTAGATATGTTTCTTTTGTCATAATATAAAGAATGAAATCAGTTTCACCCTGACCAAACTTTTTTTTTGTCTAAACATGAAGGATGAAACCATTTTCACTCTGGCCAAAAAATATGTATTTTTCAGAATATGCAGGATGAAACTGGTTTCACCCTGGCCAAAATTATATTGATGGTTAAACTTTTTCATAGCATGTTTGGAAGAATGCCTAAGTGAGTTTCTATGACATATATATATATAGCTAAGTGTAACCCATATAGCATTACCTAATTAGCTAAATTTGATTCATATAACATCTATACAATTAGGTTATGCATATATCACTAAGCCTAGCAAGTAGCAACTTTGCTTGTACTTGGAATGTTACTGAGTTTCTATGGCCTTAGAATATGACAAAATATTAGTGTGTATGAATGCAAGTGCATAAACCTATCTTATGTGCTTGTTTTCTTTTGCATAACGTAATCGAGTAGTGTGATTCATATAGTGTCTCCAAAGCTGACATGCAAAATCTGGTTTTCATATAGCTTTAATATAGGTTGTAACTTGTTTTCATATAGATTCAAAAAGAAAAGAAAAAAGGATGTAACTAGTTTCTATATAAATTGTTGCAGGACACAATAACAAAGAGGAGTGCTGAATTAAGAGCCAAGAATAGGCATGATGTGAACGCTGATGGTGAATCAAGAACAAGGAGTATGCATGATGTGAACGTGGTTGGAAAAATGGATGAAAAAGTTGGAGAAAAAGAAACTAAACGAAGTTTATAACATATATGCGATTCTTTGGAAATTCAATGATAACTAAAACAATTGATTTCATTAGGTTGTTTAGCAAATAGGTCGCTACAAAAGCCTTTTGATGTAGTTTTTTGTTTGTAAAACTTTCTTTGAATAGGTATACGAATGCATATATCTTAATTGCAAGTCAATTGAATATGACATGTTTTTACTTAAACTAGCCTATACTTTGAGTCGTTAGTAATTTCGGTAATCTTGTCTTAGAATATACGGGGATGAAACCAGATACATCCTACCATAAAAAATATTTTTTGCATAATGTACATGATGAAACTAGTTTCATCCTCGGGAAAAACATGTTTTTGTGAGTTTGTACGGGATGAATATGTTTTTTTTCTTCAGAATATGCGAGGATGAAACCAGTTTCACCTCGGCCAAAAAATCTGTCTTTTCAAAATATGCGGGGATGAAACCAGTTTCATCCAAGTTTAATATTTGTTATACCTCGAATTCATTCAAACTTTAACCAGAAAAATTGAAATGCATCTACACTTAAGCAACTAACATAAGTCATTAAGATACACATTTTTGAATGTGTCAAAAAAAAATACTAGTTGCAATGACATACAAATTAATATACTCATAAACTTCAAAAAAAGTCCCTTGTGACTTCCAAATACACTTCATACACAACCATCGAACCATGGTTATGGTGTGCCGAGAATTTCAGAATCGTTCATGTGTTTTGCTTCTTGAACTCAACCAAAACTGTCCTCAAATACTCAACTTATTTTGATGTCAAATTACATTTCGCAAACCCATGCTCTAAACCTTTTAGTTGTTCAAACACCATAGACACAATTAGCCGCAACATATTGTGCACTTAACTACAATTTCACTATTAATTCAGAATTTTCTCAAACACTTGCAGTGGTGTTACTCTAGTAATGGTGAGACAACTTCTCTCGCTGATATTGATGCCCAACACAACACCTTCCTGCCAATTATTTCAATTCAATTCAAACACAAACATTCACAATCACTAACCCATTCAGTCATAATCAATTTTATTATATCTTCTCCCATTGAAGACATCTTCAGCCACAATACCCATTAGCTCACATCAACAACATATCTTACATGTGAATCAAGCAACATTGGTCCATTCCGTCTCTTATAATTCATCTATATCTTCATGGCGCCGACAATTATTCATTGAAGTGGTTTCTTGTCCAAAACCAAAGCAAATTCATACAAATTAAGATCAAAATTGAAGCCATTCTTCAATTGGGGACCATAGTTCATCAAAACCATCTTCTTCTGTAATTTCACGGAATCAATTCAAACCCAGCTTGTAATTCTTTGTAAATCAAACATCAAACCCATTTAAATCTTCTCATTTCAATCATCAGATCCATCTCTTTTCTTGTTCTACATCTTATTCGAACATCAACAACCATCTCTAAGATTGAGCATCTTCATCCTGCTCATCTCTTTTTCTCTAGAATTAATCTCATTCCATTTCTCGATCTCAACCTCATGGAAATAATGAAGAAGAAGAAATGTTTGCATTCTTCTTTTCGATTTTTTGATGGTTTTCGCAACATTTAAAGAAGACAAGGGCATAATGGACTGCTTATTCGATTAATGAATATACAAAATCCTGGGTGAAATATCCAAATTGGCTAATGGAACAAAAGATATTTTTTTTTGGATATATAAACAGTATCTAAAGCTAAGAATCTATTTCACCCAGGAATTTTATGTTTTGGTCTTTTTGACCAATTTTGTGAAAGGTAAAGTGTCCGTTGAACAACTGAATTCAGCAGCCATGATAGTTTATTCTGGAACGTCACCAACTGCAATGAGTCTAGTTTTAGAAGTGTTAACCGTAATGTACTCAAAACAATGAAGAGCTGAAAACAAATTATGTAACTCCTCCTTATTCTTCTCATCGTTGATGGTGGTTTTTAAACAAGGGGTAAAATCGTAAACCCCATGACCTAGTGTTACCCATAACACATTAACTAAGAGCATTTAACTCATGTGTAAATAATTAATAGGGGTATTTTTTCAAAATACCGCATTAGGTTTTCAAACACGGTAACCCTAATTCCAAAACCAAGCCGCATACTGCGCACCATGGCAATAATGCCAAACCAAGCCGCATACTGCGCACCATGGCAACAATGCCAAACCAAGCCGCATAGTGCGCACCATGGCAACAATGCCAAACCAAGCCGCACCTTGCGCACCATGGCAACAATGCCAAACCAAGCCGCATACTGCGCACCATGGCAACAATGCCAAACCAAGCCGCATATCACAGACCATGGCAACAATGCCAAAACCAAGCCGCACCCGCGCACCATGGCAATAATGCCAAACCAAGCCGCATATCGCGCACCATGGCAACAATGCCAAACCAAGCCGCATCTCGCGCACCATGGCAACGATGCCAAACTGCTTCGCACCCTGCGCACCATGGCAACAATGCCAAACCAAGCCGCACCCTGCGCACCATGGCAACAAGCCATATCTCCAAGTCGCTATGCCATTTGCCCACGCCAAATATAGCGCCCTAGGCTTGCAAGACTTGCAATTAGGTCAACATGGCAGTACGTGCCATTGGCACATGCCAACACGTACCGCAGGCCATATTTCCAAGTCGCTATGCCATTGGCCCACGCCAAACATAGAGCCCTAGGCTTGCAAGACTTGCAACTAGGTCAACATGGCTGTACGTGCCATTGGCACATGCCAACACGTACCGCATGCCATATTTCCAAGTCGCTATGCCTTTGGCCCACGCCAAATATAGCACCCTAGGCTTGCAAGACTTGCAACTAGGTCAACATGGCGCCACGTGCTATTGGCACATGCCAACACGTGTCGCAAGCCATATTTCCAAGTCGCTATGCCTTTGGCCCACGCCAAATATAGCGCCGCAGGCTTGCAAGACTTGCAACTAGGTCAACATGGCCGCACGTGCCATTGGCACATGCCAACACGTGTCGTAAGCCATATTTCCAAGCGTATGCCTTTGGCCCACGCCAAATATAGCGCCCTAGGTTTGCAAGACTTGCAACTAGGTCAACATGGCCGCACGTGCCGTTGGCACATTCCAACACGTGTCGCAAGCCATATTTCCAAGCCGCTATGCCTTTGGCCCACGCCAAATATAGCGCCCTAGGCTTGCAAGACTTGCAACTACTCAACATGGTCGTCGTGCCATTGGCACATGCCAACACGTATCGCAAGCCATATTTCCAAGCCGCTATGCCTTTGGCCCACGCCAAATATAGCGCCCTAGGCTTGCAAGACTTGCAACTTCAGGTCAACATGGCCGCACGTGCCATTGGCACATGCCAACACGTGTCGCAAGCCATATTTCCAAACCGCTATGCCTTTGGCCCACGCTAAATATAGCGCCCTAGGCTTGCAAGACTTGCGACTAGGTCAACATGGCCGCACGTGCCATTGGCACATGCCAACACGTGTCAAGCCATATTTCCAAGCCGCTATGCCTTTGGCCCACGCCAAATATAGCGCCCCTAGGCTCGCAAGACTTGCAACTAGGTCAACATGGTCGTACGTGCCATTGGCACATGCCAACATGCTCGCCGGTAGCCTAACTCGCAAACCGTGCAACCTACCACCAAGGCATTCCGCACATGCTGGCACATGCCAAACACACACGCCGGTAGCCTAACTTGCAAACCGTGCAACCTACCACCAAGGCATTCGCACATGCCATTGGAACATGCCAAACACACACGCCGGTAGCCTAACTTGCAAAACCAACCTACTACCAAGGCATTCAAGACATGCCATTGGCACATGCCAAACACACACCGGGTAGCTTAACTTGCAAACCGTGCAACCTACCACCAAGGCATTCCGCATATGCCAAACACACACGTTGGTAGCCTAACTTGCAAATAGTGCAACCTACCACCAAGGCATTAAAGACATGCCATTGGCATATGCCAAACACATACACGTGTAGCCTAACTCCTAAACCGTGCAACCTACCACCAAGGAATTCCGCACATGCCATTGGCACATGCCAAACACACACGTTGGTTGCCTAACTTGCAAACCGTGCAACCTACCACCAAGGCATTCAGACACTGCCATTGGCATATGCCAAACCCACACGCCGGTAACCTAACTTGCAAACCGCGCAACCTACCACCAAGGCATTCCGCACATGCCATTGGCACATGCCACACGCGCCACTAGCACGCCACTTGCACCAAGATGCAACCAACACTGAGACATCAACACAAACCAGGGGATGCTTATTTAGGGTTTTGGTTTGGCGGTCACAAAGATGCGGCGCGACACTACGCTCACATTAAGAAAGCGTGAAAAGTAATAAAGCGGCCAAATAAAAGAGGAAATAATGGTGAAAAACGTTTTCACCCATTAAACCATGCGGTTAACACCTCCTCCCATTATTTCACCCTTTACTCTCTTCCTTCTTGAGGCCACGTTTCAATCTCGACTTGTATAAATAGGTCTTACCTATTTCCACCGTATAACAAGTCTTTGGTCAGAGAAAAATACTACACTCGTAAAGGAAACTTTGCAAGCTCTCCCAAAAGCTTTCATCCCTTGCAAGCTTCCTAAGCTTTCACTTTCGATACAAGTCGAGATACTACTCTCCTGCACTATTCTCGGGTCTCAACACCTTTCTTTGCTTCCCTCCCCAAATCAACCCTTCTCCTCCACTTTGGACCACAAGTCCGGAACGGCCATTTCTTGGTTTAGGCCGGACTTGTGCAGTTGGATCTCTCGAATCCATAAAGTGCTCACGTGCAAGACATTTGTTTAGGTTTGAACCGTTTCTCACTCACCTACTGAAATTACCGAAACCAGAAGAAACGATTTTTACCCATAAACAATTGGCGACCACAATCGGGAGGATTGATCTATCAATACAATGTCGTGATCGTCGATCTGCTTGAAACCCGCATGTCAAGATGGTAGGGGAGGCGACTCGATCCGACCAATCGCAGACCACCTTGTTCTGGCTTGTAAAACTACACCGAAACCTGGGACTCGTGAAGACGCTACCAGCGATTGGGGACTTGCGACTTAGTCCGACTCAATGGCCGTACAACCCGGTTATCGCTTGTTAAAACTACACCGGAAACCGGAGACTCAACAAGACGCTACCATCAATTGGGGACTAATCTGGCGATGCTACCAGCAAAGCCGCCTTCTACTTGGAGAGGCGTGTTTGCAAGTGAGTAAATTTAGATTGGGCAATATATACGATCTTTTTAGGTTCTTAATAAAACCACCATACTATTGCGTCTTGTGCCTATTCTTAGCACACTTTCATAAAGCAATATTCCTTTCCCAAAACATAATCGTAGTTACATTATCAAAACCATTCATCCCGAAATAATCTAATATCCTCAAAAGCTAACATTTATCTATCAACCCAAGAAATCCAGAAGACAAAACCATAAACCAGGCACTTTTGTTTGCCTTTCAAAAAAAATTTTTTTCACCTACCCGTACATACTTACTTTGCACAATAATAATTACCTGTCACTATTAGCGACGTTACTACAGTGACATTTGAAGAATTATTTATGATGAAGTATTTCCACAAGTTTATGAAAGGCATACCTATGGCTACTAACACAAAGACAAGAAAACAATAAAACAAATTGAAAGAGAAACGCTGAGTACATAGATGGGATATGCTTGCCCACTTTATCACTCTTCGCTACCGCTAACACCATGACGTGATAACAAAGATACGAGGTAAAAAGGGGAGCCAACCCATTTCATAAGCATAACACTTTTTGAATTTGAATAAGGAAAGGATTTCTGTTCGAGCTACGTATGGGAAGAGGCAAGCTGCCCGCAGGAATAAGTCCAAGCCAAGACCGTACAAGCCAATGGTCCACACCATACCGAAACCAAGCTGGCGTCCACACCAAGTCGCCATTCCAAGACAATCCAAAGCCTACCGTGACGCGTTTCCAGATGCGCCACCGATGCGCCGCGACGCGCATGCCGCCGCTGCCGTGCGTTTCGAGCGCTTGCCGCGACGCGCTACTGTGCACACATGCCGCACGCACATGCTGTGTGAAGAGCACACTTTGTGCTAACAGCTTGCATCCTTCCAGGCGCTAACATCTTGCGCCCTTCAAAGACCATCTCGCCCTTCAAAACGGCCGCTACGGGGTTCCAAAGATTCATGGATCAAACCTGTCATCTCTACACGATACACTTACGATCACTAACCAAAGCCACTTCCGCCACCCCAACGGTTCTTCAAGCATGAAAGCTCCAACCGTCACCAGAGACGCTACTCCACCATCAGGGCAAGATACCTGAAGATCCGGAAGAAGTCGACCTCCTTTTAGCACTATTGATTCGATGAAAAGACGAAAGATACTTCAGCAGGACGCGCGTTATAGATGAAGAAGCTCGCGTTGCTCTTGAACGCCCAGTAGAAGGGGATAAGCAATCCAATTAAGTCACACGTGAAGATCAGGAAGGACTTCTGCAAAATCGAAAGCAATGGAAATCAACAACTCTCTCGAGTTCACGGAGACCCTTCTTCCAGCCGGCTTGCCTCATAATTGGAACTTCGCCCACAAAGTCGTACGGTCTATGATGAAACAGTTATGTGAGATTCTATATTTCTCCAAGGCATAGCATCAAGACATATTTGCATCTCTCAACCGCATCGCATCGTAGAAAGGCGTTTCCGGCCTGTGGAAGTCGTTCCCAAAACCCAACCTCTCTAGAAAGCACGATCGACGAGAAACTGGGACTCTAACCTCTTTTCTCTTGAGGGATGTCGAGTTTGATGAACGTGACGCGGCCTACGACTTCAAAAATAGTAGTCGTCAAGGCTCGAGAGTTGCAAGATGTCGTTTCAACGTTTTCCCGGTAGCTCCGCATCAACGTTCTCTCAGGCGCAGCTACACATCAACGTTCTCCAGCGGTTTCGCTTCAACGTTCGCTTCAATGCCACTCCTTCCTGCAAAGGGTCATGCCGCCACACTCCCCATATCAAGGAACATAGTCATAGCCAGCCAATCTTCGTAGTCATGGACACCTTTTAATCCATCCCGCCAAAACTCGTGATCATGATGGGTTGCCGCTTACGCATCCAAACTCCAATCCCTTTCACGTCCACGGAAGCCCATAGAATATCAGCCAACCTACTTTGTTACCACGACAATGTAGTTTCTCCGATTACATCTCCTACCAAGAACCCGTTGCCCCTCATTCGTTGATACCGGCGAGCTTCACGCAAAGGTTAAATTACTACAAAGATGGAAACACGTAAACCATACTTGAGAACGGAAGATATACACGGATCCCTTCACTTGTCAAAGCTACGAAGAACGAGTCCACCAAAAAGTGTACCCACAACAAGGTCCTCTACTCTTCAAGGGTGCGGCGCAAGAACATCATCACCTCTCTGTCTAGAAGACGCCTTCAACACTTTACGAGGCCGCGGAGGATCCCGAGCCCGCACTATCCGTAATATGTCATCATGTATTTCGAGCATCCTAGTGTCACATCCGTAAGAGTACGATAGGGTTTATATCAAATCTCGTGGAGGGGATTCAAGGCGATATAATGAAAGTAGGTCATGCATGGGGACTACCAGCGTGAGATGCTTTCACTCCCCTCAACCGGGTTATTACCGGATTTCAACATCAATCACTATCGAGGTTTTACGAGCCGCGGGAATTTCTCAACATGAATCCGTACATGTGCACCGAAAATTCCAAAAGCACGCCCGTAAGTTACATTCCGTATTCATCCATTCCATCATATCAAACAAGTATGACTAGGGACTTCTCGCTCGCATCCCATTTCGCAGCCTAAATCGGCGTCCTCCAAGTCGCGGTAGTCAACAAGGACGGATTCGAAGAAAGGGGAACGACTAGGTCATCCTCGTCGATAATGTTGACGCATGCTCCAACAGGGGATATCTCTGCAAAAAAAGGAAATTTTCTATTTATACAACAAGCGGCGGTAAAGTGTACGACGGTCCGCGAAAGAAGAAGAAAACATACCGTATGATTTTCTTAACACGAATAATCGATTGTTGGGATTCTCATGCAAGAGTCGACTCGCGCCTTCATCTGGAGAACTGATTGGTTAGAAGATGACATGAATCTGCGTGACACGACAAGAGAGAAATTCAACAAGAAGAACCTTTTCTCAAACGAGGGAGATGATGCAGTTGCGTTGGGTTTGAATACAGAACCTTTAAAAGGAAAGGAAGCAATGAGGGACATAAGGCTTCCAGAGTTTAGCATGAATAATGCCCTAATTGAAGCCGCACGTGAAGGAAAGCAAGATAAGGAAACTTTGCTATTCGCGGAAATACCTACTCCTCCTTGTTTACATCGGTCACGCCGGCAGCACGCCTGACTTCCCACACCTTGGTTTCAGGTCCCACCGGGGCCTAGCACAATCGGTTTCCTCTAACTCACGCCAACTTCCCAACGTCGCCCAAATTGCACCGGCCCCACCAATTGCGCCGACTTCCCAATGGCCGCCCAAGTCACGCCTGCAAGCACGCACAACTTCCACACCTTGCGCCGGTCCCACCAGCTAGCACACTAAGCTTCCCAACTCACGCCAATTTCCCAACGTGCCATTTTGCTGCACCGGCCCCACCAATTGTGCCACCCTCCCGATTTGTGCAAAACTACGAGGCAAGGATTCCAAATCCTATTTATAAAAGGTCGACAAGCCTCCTCAATTCTCTTTACGGTTTCTTGTTGATAGTTTGTCACCATCTTATGCTTACCCGCAAACAAAGCCCCTGTTCCGAGCTAGCGGGGGACTTAATGTTGATGGTGGTTTTTAAACAAGGGGTAAAATCGTAAAACCCCATGACCTAGTGTTACCCAAGAACACATTAACTAAGAGCATTTAAATCACGTGTAAATAATTAATAGGGGTATTTTTTCAAAATACCGAGATTAGGGTTTTCAACACGTAACCCTAATTCCAAAACCAAACATATCGCGCACCATGGCAACAATGCCAAACCAAGCCGCATACCGCGCACCATGGCAACAATGCTAAACCAAGCCGCATACCGCACCATGGCAACAATGCCAAACCAAGCCACTGCGCACCATGGCAACAATGCCAAACCAAGCCGCATACTGCGCACCATGGCAACAATGCCAAACCAAGCCGCATACTACGCACCATGGCAACAATGCCAAACCAAGTCGCACCCTGCGCACCGTGGCAACAATGCCAAACCAAGCCGAGATATCGCGCACCATGGCAACAATGCCAAACCAAGCCGCATCTTTGCGCACCATGGCAACGATGCCAAACCAAGCCGCACTGGCGCACCATGGCAACAATGCCAAACCAAGCCGCACCCTGCGCACCATGGCAATAAGCCATATCTCCAAGTCGCTATGCCATTGGCCCACGCCAAATATAGCACCCTAGGCTTGCAAGAATGCGACTAGGTCAACATGGCCGTACGTGCCATTGGCACATGCCAACACGTATCGCAGGCCATATTTTCAAGTCGCTATGCCATTGGCCCACGCCAAACATAGCGCCCTAGGCTTGCAAGACTTGCAACTAGGTCAACATGGCAGTACGTGCCATTGGCACATGCCAACACGTACCGCAGGCCATATTTCCAAGTCGCTATGCCTTTGGCCCACGCCAAATATAGCGCCCTAGGCTTGCAAGACTTGCAATTAGGTCAACATGGCCGCACGTGCCATTGGCACATGCCAACACGTGTCGCAAGCCATATTTCCAAGCCGCTATGCCTTTGGCCCACGCTAAATATAGCGCCTCTAGGCTTGCAAGACTTGCAACTAGGTCAACATGGCCGCACGTGTCATTGGCACATGCCAACACGTGTCGCAAGCCATATTTCCAAGCCGCTATGCCTTTGGCCCACGCTAAATATAGCGCCCTAGGCTTGCAAGACTTGCAACTAGGTCAACATGGCCGCAAGACGTGCATTGGCACATGCCAACACGTGTCGTAACCCATATTTTCCAAGCCTCTATTCCTTTGGCCCACGCCAAATATAGCGCCCTAGGTTTGCAAGACTTGCATCTAGGTCAACATGGCCGCACGTGCCATTGGCAGATGCCAACACGTGTCGCAAGCCATATTTCCAAGCCGCTATGCCTTTGGCCCACGCCAAATATAGCGCCCTAGGCTTGCAAGACTTGCAACTAGGTCAACATGGCCGTACGTGCCATTGGCACATGCCAACACGTATCGCAAGACATATTTCCAAGCGCTATGCCTTTGGCCCACGCCAAATAAAGCGCCATAGGATTGCAAGACTTGCAACTAGGTCAACATGGCCGCACGTGCCATTGGCACATGCCAACACGTGTCGCAAGCTATATTTCCAAACCGCTATGCCTTTGGCCCACGCCAAATATAGCGCCCTAGGCTTGCAAGACTTGCAACTAGGTCAACATGGCCGCACGTGCCATTGGCACATGCCAACACGTGTCGCAAGACATATTTCCAAGCCGCTATGCCTTTGGCCCACGCCAAATATAGCGCCCTAGGCTCGCAAGACTTGCAATTAGGTCAACATGGCCGTACGTGCTATCGCACATGCCAACATGCTCGCGGGTAGCCTAACTCTTAAACCGTGCAACCTACCACCAAGGCATTTCGCACATGCCGTTGGCACATGCCAAACACATGCCGGTAGCCTAACTTGCAAACCGTGCAACCTACCACCAAGGCATTCGCACATGCCGTTGGCACATGCCAACACACACGCCGGGTAGCCTAACTTGCAAACCGTGCAACCTACCACCAAGGCATTCCGCACATGCCGTTGGCACATGCCAAACACACACGCTGGTAGCCTAACTTGCAAACCGTGCAACCTACCACCAAGGCATTCCGCACATGCCATTGGCACATGCCAAACACACACGCTGGTAGCCTAACTTGCAAACCGCACAACCTACCACCAAGGCATTCCGCACATGCCATTGGCACATGCCACACGCGCCACTAGCAGCGCCACTTGCACTCAAGATGCAACCAACACTCGAGACATCAACACAAACGGGGATGCTTTTTAGGGTTTTGGTTTGGCGGTCCATGAAGATGCGGCGTACACTACGCTCCACATTAAGAAAGCGTGAAAAGGAATAAAGCGGTCAAATAAAAGAGGTAATGGTGAAAAACTTTTTCACCCATTAAACCATGCGGTTACCACCCTCCTCCCATTATTTCACCCTTTACTCTCTTCCTTCATGAGGCCAGGGTACGTTTCAATCTCGACTTGTATAAATAGGTCTTACCTATTTCCACCGGATAACAAGTCTCTTGCCAGAGAAAAATACTACACTCTCGTAAAGGAAACTTTGCAAGCTCTCCCAAAAGCTTTCATCCCTTGCAAGCTTCTAAGCTTTCACTTTCTACGATACAAGTCGAGATACTACTCTGCACTATTCTCGGGTCTCAACACCTTCTTTGCTTCCCTCCCAAATCAACCCTTCTCCTCCACTTTGTGACCGAAGCAAGTCGGAACGGCCATTTCTTGGTTTAGGCCGGACTTGTATGCATTGATCTCGAATCCATAAAGTGCTCACGTGCAGCACATTTGTTTAGGGTTTGAACCAGTTTTTCACTCACCTACCGAAATTACCGAAATCGGCAGAAACGATTTTTACCCATAAACATCTACAAAAAAAAAATAGTATCATCTGCATAATGTAAATGGTTCACAATGACACTAGATGGAGAAACAGAAAACCCACTAAGTAGACATTGATTTGCAGCTCTATCCATGTATCTTGAGAAATCCTCCATTGTAATGTTAAACAAAAGCGGAGATATAGGACAACCTTGTCTAACACCTCTTGTGCTAGTAAAGTAACCAAAGGAGGAACCATTTATAAGAACAGAGAAAGATGAAGTACAAAAACAAAAACCTCAACCAATTACACCATTTCCTGTTGAAACCCATTTGGTTTAACACAAATTCCAAGTATCTCCAGTTAATTCTATCAAAATCTTTCTCTAGATCAATTGTGCACACAATTCCTGTATTCCCAGACCTAAGTCTAGAATCTATTCATTAGCAATCAAATTACCATCAATAATTTGCCTACCTTTGATGTATGCACACTGCACTGGTTGTATAAGCTATACCATAACCAACTTCAACCTAGTAGCCAAGACCTTGGAAATGATCTAGTAAAAACTAGTTAGTAGGCATATATGTCTACAATCCTTAATAGTCTCAATATGGTCCTTAATTTTTGGGGACAAGAGTAATGAACGTAGAATTGTGTTTAAAATTAATAGTACCTCTAGTGCAGAACTCGCTCACAGTTCCTATAACATCTTCCTTGATGAAATACCAACACTTCTCAAAGAAAATAATAGGAAATCCATCCGGACCCGGGGCCTTGTATCAATTTGGACATGTTGATGGTGGTTTTTAAACAAAGGGTAATTTTGCAACTTTACCCATTGACCTACCCCTTTGCTCTTAAAAAAGAGTCCCTTTAAAATTGGGTATGCCCCAATTAGTTTGAGTATACCCCAATCAAGCCAGGCAAATTTTACCTACTGCATGCATGATTTTTTGAAACCAAAAATGAAAATAAATGCCAATAACTTCAATATGAAAATCATAGATGTGATTGGCCGGAGAACCCAAAATCAAACTATGCTATCGGAACACCGAGTAGGTGATGTTATTCATAGTGAATTTAAACTCCAAGTTAGCACGAGAAAATTCAGCATCCACGTGAAAGATAGCTTGTGTCCAATTAATCGGAAACAACTCAAAAGCTGTCAAAATCTGGATCTCAACACTTAATATTTTACCAATGTTATCCCAAGAAGTGACCTTGCAGGGCGAAGATATGATAAAAGCATTACTCAACCATCCTAAATGTCTTTTATCATGATCAATATGGATGAAATGGCCAAATTTTAAATTTTTTACCTTGACAGAACTTGGTGCATGATCGGTTGTCAGCCGACAAATATAATTTCACTTTCTCGATCCACTAAATATAAATATAGTATTCGATAAGAAAGAGTTCGTATCCACAGAGAGGCGTTGGTTGTTATAAACTTTCAGTTTCTAGAAAAAACCCGTGTATGTTTGTTGTATCTAAGCAAGTAAAAGTAAATTAAAAGCAAAGTAAATTGTAGAGAATAATCAATGGAGAGAGATATTGGTCAAGGAATTCATCTTCAATCTTAGACATGTGCATGCATATATGATTAGAATTACGATTTAATCTCTTGTGTTATCAAAAAGCCTAGAGAATCAAGAGAGCAAGATAATCTATTAATTTCTCATGTTCATCAACACACACATTAAGGTCGCGTATGTGAATTCTACCTAAAGAATAACCTAACGCCTATGCGCTAATCAAGTTCAATTCCTAGGTGCATTAAGTTTCTGGAAATAAGTTAATCAATGCAATTGTCATGCGTTGCGCAAAACAATTCGGACAATGGTCAAACTCTACATATGATTACGAGAGTGTATCACTACAAACCGTAAACATATCATGCTACTTGTATTCAAGGTTATCGCTTGATGAAAAACCCTAAAATAGCTATGGACTAAGATGCAAGTTCAATTAATTGGCCACTTAACTAATCAAACACCATAATCCTATCACAATACTTCAATCATGTGATCATAGAAACCGCAGAGAATTGAACGATAAACAAGAGAGAAAACTAATACATAAAGCACACACAAGTTTTAGAAATCGGACTACATCCTTAACCAATAATATAGAATTTAGCTACTCATAGCTATGGAGTTCATCATCATCAATATTCAATAATAAAACAAAGAGGAAGAAGAACACAACCAAACCCTAGAAGCGTAAAAGAAAACGGCTCCCAAAAGTTCCAAGGAAAAGATATGAGATATGATCCCAAAAGTTGTAGAATTCCTCTTTTTATAGCCTTTCTCTCCTTCCAAAACTAGGTTTTGTCTTCAAAGTCCATTAGATGTAAGTCCACCAAGCCCACAAGGAAGAGAGACCCATGTAGAAAATACGACCAAAAAAAATCGTCGCTAGGAATTACCCGTATTGTGGCGGAAATCGGCCGGAAAGTCGCCGGAAATCGGCTCCGTGGATCGAGCAAAGTCCGCCTCGGTCACCGGGGTCAACGAAGTCAAAACGGTCGGGTCAAACTGGGTTGGATCGGGCCGACCGAGTTGGGAAGTCGGGTGTGAGTCGGACCCATCAGTCCCCGTGTCAGACCTCGAGTCAAATTTGGCCGATGAGCTAATCGCGCGACTCATCAGGCCAGTCTTACTGTGCCATTTGCTTCGCAAAGACAATCATAGTGCTTCACCATCCCCCCGGCCAGCCATTATGGCTACTCAACTACACACTCTACGTAACATTAGATCAACCATTTAGCCAACACCACCACTTCCACTTTTCATCATAACTCACCTTCAAACTCGACCACTATCTCGGCTCCGGACTCCAGTCATTAATGCATGGTCGCTTCCCGAATTGCACCACCGGGGCCTATCTATCTTCTCGTTGCCTCAAACACTCCATCAGCAACTCCACCATCTCATAGCTCAAGCTCAGTCCACATCTGCCGTTCTACAACCTGCAATGCCCCCGAGCCACTGGCCTTTTCCTTTGCCTTCACTGCAAAACATCTCACTCCCCGGCAAGACATTAAACCATCACAATCACCATTTCACTTGCCCGCGACTCCACAAGTCCTCACTGCAGCCTTCAACAAAGATCGGGCCTCACCACCCGAGCCACAATCCCCGCCAATTCCATTCATTGTAAGCACACTATCTCAGGCAATCATTGCTCCATTTTACTTGCCTCTCCACGCCTGGTTCTACCAGTCACAATGGCAGCATCCCCCCTGACAAGACATTCATGTTTCCAGCTCAAGTCTCTTGGCCTGCAGCTTTTCAGTTCAGCCTACTGACACAGAGCACAACTCCACTGGCTATCAATCCATCATTGCATCATTGAATCACAGTACCACCTGAGACCCCATCTGAATTTCACACAGCAACTGCATCTCAACTCAGGTCAAACCCAGCATTAACACAACCAAGGCTGCACCTGCACTTCATCACTCCAGTCCACCTGAGTTGCTCCTCAGATTTGTCACTCACAATTCCAGCAACAACAGTCATTGAGCATTCCCCACTCTTTCCATGCCATCACCAGCTTGCCCCCGACATAGCACTGTTGAGTCCCTTACCTCTTCTCGATTTGAATTTAAACAAAGAAACTCACTATCCTCCTTGCTCCAACAATGCAATTCTCAAGCCCTCGCAATCTCGCACTTGCACTTTACTAGCTCTTTCCGTCGACTCAAATCACCAACACAGCCACATCTTAACACCCAAGTTGCCAAAGAAATTCAAACCCCGGCCATTCAAGATCATCATTCTCTTCTCCTTCTTTCCTTATCGCTTCTTCAATGATAACCACATCAAATCGACAATCCTGCACTGTGTCACAACTCGAAGAACAATACTAGATTCATTCTTCATACTCAATTCCTCTTGACCTCAAAAGAACAAGTTCTTAATCATTCTAAGTTCATCACCTAATCCACACCTACATACAATCTAAGATCCACCG
>JAJJWW010007524.1:0-124590 GCA_023531295.1 Papaver armeniacum
GCCATGCATAACCATGTGGTTCGTGATTTGGATGTAGCCATAATCGTAAGCCAAATAGGTTCGACAACCTACCGATTATAGGTTGCCCCAAAATGAGTTTTTTCTAAAATCCTTCATATGATGAATTTTAAAATCTACCATAATCGGTAGAGTTTAAAACTTATAACCCTACCAATTATAAGTGGCCCCGGATTCAACCTTTGCCAAAAACTAAAATATTCGGTAGCCAAAACAATAATCGGTAGTTTCACAAAATAATCGGAAGCAAACTTTGTAATCGGTAGGCTGGGGTCTATATATACGTGTTTGGAAAAAAAATTTGACTCATTGTGAGATAACTCATTGAGTGAGAGAAGAAGAAGAAAAAAAGAAGAAGTGGGTATATGTTGCCAACTTCCGATTTTTGCCAACTTCCATAAACATGGATGGGTACGAAGAAGGACGTGAAGTTGTTGAAGTTCAAGGTTCACTACCGTTTAGAGATGACGATTTGGGGTATATGTTGAATGATCCAAACTTTGATGGAGATGAAACCCTAGACGACGCTTTCATGGAAGAAAATGGAGAATCACCCGAGATCGAAGCTAACGATGCATCAAACATACATGTATATTGTTAACAAACTCTAATACCCATGTTATCCATGTTATGTGCGTTTGTGTGTGTTTTTGAACATGAAAATTCGATTTATGCATGCATTGAATGACATGAACGACATATATTCGGTAGTTAATTTAGTACGATATCTACCGATTATCCACAATCGGATATATTTTGATTTATTTATCTGCCGACTATGAAAAAAACCCCAAATTGAAAGCTTCAATTTCTCACAATCGGAAGTTGTATACATAAATAAACGTCCGATTATTGATATTTAATAATCGGTTGGTTTATGAATTTATATTCCCTCCGATTATTGAAGCTTTTTATACAGAAGAATTGTTCATTTGTGTATGTCGTTAATCTGTAGACTATATTCGTACATAACTACCGATTGTTTATAATCGGTTATGTTGTATAGTATTAAATTTCCGATTGTGTTTCAATCGGTTATTATCTAAACTTCCTTCCGATTGCTAATGCATAACTTGTTGTTGTTGTTGTGCGTAGGCTGTTGTAACGGTTGATGACGATTATTATTTGAGGCGTGATACTTCCCTACACTATGCAAATGATTTGGTATGTTCATGAATTATCTTTTCTTTTTCCAATCATGTATGTTAGATGGTTATGCTTATTTATTTTTGTTTGTTATATGCGCATTTAGATATTTGGAAGTAAGAAGGAAGCAAAGGAATGGCTTATGAACAAGGCAAAAGAGAAGATGTGCGTGGTAGTTCAGAACCCTTGCGTGAAGGACATTAGGTTTGAAATGGTTTGTGAGCGAGGTGGGAAGAAAAGAGTCATGAGGGGAAAGAATAATAAGTATGTAAGGAAGACGGAGAGAAGAAGTACCGAACTCATGCAAAGAAGATTGGATGCCCATTTAAGATTGTCTTCTATAAGCCCGATGGTAAGGAAAGTAAAGATTGGAAAATGTCTAAAGTTGCTAATGGTTTGTCACAACCACGATGATCGGATACTCTTATTGGACATGTAATGGTTGCGAAGTTAAAAACACATGAAATGGAGACGGTGAGGTCTATGCGTATCCAAAGGCGAGTGCGATGTTAAGTAAAATAAAAGGCGGATCGACCCCCGACAACTTGTATTCTTGTCTACAATTAGTTCGAGCCATAGCTACGATCAAAAGGACATGGAATGGGATGGTAGAACGGTCATGCAACAATCGCAATGGTTAGCTGAGTTACTACGACTACACGTTGAGAAGCGGAAGAAAAGGATGGTAAAGTGGTACGTATTTTCTTGGCACATCCCGAAATGATAAAATTGGCTCAGTGTTTTCATCAAATTTTGTTGATAGATGCCACTTACAAGACAAACAAATATAACATGCCGTTGTTGAACATTGCTTGTCACACTTCGGATAAAAATACGTTTACGATTGCATGGGGTTTAATGGATCATGAGAACAACGTGAGTTTCATTTGGATGTTGGAAACTTTGAGGTCCATTTACAATGGGGATGATTTTCCAAGGGTTATTGTAACGGATAACGATCAAGCCTTAATGCATGCAATAGCGGTAGTGTTTCCTGAAGCCCGAAACTTGCAATGTACGTGGCACATTCAAGGCAACCTCAAACACAATTGCCATCACCATTTCCAAGCTAAAAAAACAAGGAAGGGTACCAAGAGGTCGAAGGAAGAGGATGAGCGCATTAGTAAATTAACCGCGGAAGAACGAGAGGAAGAGAAGTGGTTATTTGATGAAAAATGGAAGGAGGATGGAATAATTTGGAGAGCGTTCATGGGACAAGATCGTTTGGTCAATGACCGAGGAAATTTACGAAAGAAACTTGAAGAAATTTGAGGAAGAATATTGCAAGGACTACCCAAAACCCGTTGAGTATTGTAAAACACAATGGTTACCGATTAAGGAGAGTTTTGTGTATGCATGGACATATGAATATCGTAACTTCAAGAACGAGGCGACAAGCATTGCGGAGGGGTCTCATGGCCGATTAAAGAAAATACTTCTAGGTAGTCAAAATGGAGTTGTGTCGATCCAAGAAGCAATCCATGAATTCACCAATCGTGATCTCGTAAAGATTAATAATTCTATGCAATTTAGTGTACATAAATTTCCTACGGAAAATGAAAGGGAAAGATTGCTTCTAAGGGGCATTGTTCATAAAGTTTCAAAATGGGAAATAAATCACATGATGGAACAATTGAAGTTGTATAAAGCTTACGATGACGAGAATACGGTTTGTGTTTGCAAGGATATGATAGGTATTGGTCTCCCATGTCGTCATAAAATGGGTAGGTACGTCGATGTGATTGACATCAAAGATATTCATCCATTTTGGAAGCAATTAAATTTCACTCCAAGCACCCCCGTAGTCGATGGTCAGTCGTTCATGGAGTCGAATTGTGTGCAAGAATAGCCGAGCGTTATGCTACAACAAATGGCGCCAAGAAGCAAATATTGATGCATGATTTGGAGCAATCTCTTCACCCTCGTTTAAGAGAGGTTGATGAACCTATTAAGCAAAAGGGGGCGGGTAGGCCAAACACCGAAGTGTCAAGGACCATTGAAAGAAAAGAATTAAAGGAGCATTTGTCTAATAAAAGAATATTGTGTCGGCATGAGCGTTCGGAAGCCGAATTTGAAGATGAGCTGCAACCCAAGAAAAGAGGTCGTCCAGAAAAGATCAAAATGGACCAGCACGCACGACAAGTGAGTCCAAAGGTCTCTCGAAGCCTTCTCAAGTAAGTCAAGCCGATGCGGTGGAAGAAGTTGTGTTAGTGGAGACCCAAACTAGCTCCGTAGTTATTGATCAAATGAGCGACTCGCAATAAACACAATCAACGGAAATGGTGACTATAAGAGAGAAGTATGGTACTCTTCGTTGTCCTAGGGATTTACATGGAAGACCAACACGATCAAGGTATACGATTATAGAAGAGTATATGAAACAACTCCCTCCACTCATTGTTCCATTTGTTTTGTCCACCGACGAGGTTGATGGGGATGGCAATTGTGGGTTTCACGTCGCCTCGGAACAAATTGGTTACTTTGGAGAGGCTGTAGACACCCCAATTTTGCAAATGCTGCCGCAAAATCGTATCCGAAGTAGTCGCACTGAAAGTGGGTTTAGTGACGAGCTCAATCTAAATTTTGGTCATTGGTCGAAAGTAGTCAAGCCATGAAACAGTACCTCCACAAGCTAGCTGGTCACCATCCAAGTCCACCTAATGTTAGTGCCATGAAGGGCCGTGGTTAAACGATTAGATACATGCCAAAAGTCTACTAGTTCAAAATGGTCTATTTTGCATGAGTTAAAGATGTCAAAATTAGTCCATTAACATAAGACGTCCACCCAACTGAAATGAGTAAAAATGTCGACACCATGTCAACCTTAGGTCGGCACTAGTTTGCCTAATATGGGAGTCTTTCATCAGCCAACAAATCCGCTTAGGATTAAATGAATTTTTGTGTTGGTAATAATATTGGTAATAATTTTAATAATATGAGAATAATATTTTTGAAAATGAGTAATAATATTTAGGTTTTAGAGTTCAACCGTTTGATCTTAGGCATTTAATTCTTGGGCTCTAGATGGTTGGAGGAGATTATAAATTGGGAGCTTTTTTCATGAGTAGAGGGGGGAATTCTAGGAGGAAAAATTTTGGGGAAAATCTAGTAGAAAAGCTTTAGAAGAATTTTTAGGAGGAAACAAAATTAGGGAGAAAATCTATTGGATAGAAATCAGTTAGAGTAAGATAATTTGAGAGTCGGATGCGATTGTGGCAATTGTTGGATTACTCAATCTAAGTAACATTTTCAATTTCGACAGCGAAATAGGTTTGGCTAAACACCATTCTTTTTAATTTTATTTTTCCATACAATTTTATTGCATCCCAGTGATGTCAGCGTCAGCCGCGTCGGGCGAACCACGGCGCTCAAGAAATGAAGCGTCAACTTGAGTCCGTGTACAGGGAATTAGTACTTGAACGACCATAAAAAGTCGTTATTTCTCTTATATCTGATAATGCAAGCTGTGTTCACTGTGTTCATTAGTTGATAACTGTTTTGATCCATTCATAATATATAGCACTATTATATTTGTTTAATGCTTGATGGACACGGTGCTCAATAGAGAAGTTTGATCTATTTCATTAGTACCATATTATCAGTTGGCTTGTTTGGATATATATATTTGACATGCTAGCTAATAATTTGAGCAATCAATATTATCATCAGAGACCTTGCTGGTAGTGGTCGTCAGTAGTCTGAACTAGTACATTCTTTTATAGCATCAACGTATTGATACCTTTGATTCCGGTTCATGAGATTAGAATTTGAGAATAATAAGTATTAGTTAATAATAATAATATCATAATAATTTATTTTTGGTAATAATAACAGTTTTTCCTTTATTAATGATTTGATTATTCAATTGAGGTATCTAATATTTTGTTATTTTGCAGCTGATAATTGTACAAAATTGATATTTAGAATTTATTTATTTTATATATTGTAATCCAAACCTAGTATCCCAATTATAAAGTAGAGCCGATCTTCGGATTGGATAGTTAGGTGCCCTCACACCTTCTAACCGTATCTTGATTCAGGACCTTTCTCATATTTTGGACCAGTGTTATTTGGGTCCCAACTCCCTAAGTTGAGTGGTGGCTCTCTAATAATAATTTCCCGTGATTCCCATTTCGGATATTTGAGAGATCCTAACCGGTTGGAAAATTCCACGGTGGCGATCCTGAGGTTGGACTCTGAAACATAATTAGGATTTTAGGGTTTTATTTTACTGCTCGGTATTTGCACACACACGTGCACGCACCCATTTGCACTTTTGCATTACATTTTGCAGTAATCAGACGTCCGATTATTAGGAAAACAAGTGGCTAGTAAGTGAACAGGTGCCTTAAGGCCTTATGGGAGTTGCAGTGGACCACCACAACCTTAGCCCCAGTACCAAAGAAGACTAGTCGACTAAATCAAAGTATATACACTAAGGTAGCCCAAGCCTACCCAAGATTTGATGAAAACTGCATGCCCGTGCATTGTAAATTGCATTCATTGTTGCACAAAATCCGAGACATAAGCATCATTAGTGTTACCATATATTCTTTGTTTCCTTGAAAGCAGAGTTCGTTTCTGAGCATAGAATCACGAAATGAAAATCGATGTTGGGGCATTGTCTTGGTTGATGGAACAATTCCAACAAATGTTGGATACTAAGTTCTCGAGAGCACAAAAAGTGGACTCTCGAGGTTGACTCTCTTGGGTCCACAGGAAAGCATGAGGATATTATGGGAAATGATAAAAATAATCATAATGAAAGAGGTCAAAAAGAATGAGACCACAACACAAGAAAGACAATTAGCCCAGGAGCTCAAAAATATCGAAAGGACCTTGAAGAAAATGGGTGAGGATACAATTGATATACATGGTACATATCCTTATCCAAATATTAGTTTACCTCCTGGATTTAAATTTAGGATATGGATAGATATGATGGAAATGGGTGCCCAAAAACCCACATTAATATGTATGTTTGGTGCCAGAAGCCACTGAGTAGCTAATGACGGGTTGTTAGTCCAATTGTTCCAAGGAGTTTGGTAGGCTGACCTTGAAGTGGTTGATGAAGGCAGGACCCAAGTCTAGTTTGAATTGGCGAGGATGGTCGATATTTTTGTGAGACGGTTTATGTTGGTCCACTGAAATTGATTTACTGAGAAACCTTAGTGGTGGACAAGAACCCAATGAGGCATTTACAAAATTCTTTCCACGTTGGAAAACTAGAGTCGTTAGAAACTCGATGAGAAATTGTCCGAAGAAGAGATGGTAGATATTATAATGAATTGTTTGAACCATAAATATTGGAAGTTGATATCATCTTACCACCCAACATTGCACTCTTTATGGGGCGGGCTCCGCAGTTGAAAATGCATTGGACATGGGCCGAATGACCAGGTTGATCGACCCAGAGGACTCTAATGGGAATAATTGCGGAAGGTCCACATTTACAGATGAAAATCAAGTGAATATTGTGCCAGTTGCATCAGTAATTGCATCACCCATAGGACCATACCAGGGGCGAGCAGCAACTTGAATCGTGTGGAATATGTGGACATCCTGGAGGAATTTTTGCGTAGGAAAAGCACTCATTACCCTATCATCAAAGGGAACCGGGTCAATTTTGTCTTGGAGAAAAAATGAAACCAATTTAGCCGACTCAATCTACAAGCAAGAAATCAAGCGGTGAATCGGCCCGTCCACATCAGTGAACTATTCACGGATCGGGTACAAACAACTCATTTAATTCAACAACTAATCGTCCTGTTATTTTGTCTGAATTGATGGCAGATTATTATGGAGTCGAGCAACCGAGGAACGTGCCAAATTTCAATCGATTCCCAGCAGAGCCTGTCCATATCTCTGACCTTCTACCAAAGCAGACAGCACCTGTTAGGCCTCTGCATATTTCAGAAATCTTGTCTTATCCCGTTCAACCATCAGTGAGTCCAGTTTACCTCTCAGATATCTTGCCTGCTGATCCAGTACATGCAACAAAGCAATCTTCATCTACGATGTGGAATCCGTTTAAAACTGAGGGGTGGTGATGAGGTTCAAAATGTAGCAAGAAACAGAACCATTTACAAGCCACCTCATCTCCGGAATAATGACGTAATTATGCCTCCCACACAACCATCATTCGATGGAAGTACATTAGACAAGAGGATGAACAAAAAGTGGTAAGAACAATGGGGCGGAGTCGGGTAAGTCTCTAACTCATTCTCGTTGAGTCAATTAGACCTAGGTTAAGGGTACATCACCTGAATTTGTAAATAAGTCGTCTTTTATTTCCAATTTTCAAAATATTTCAAAAAATCCAAAAAATTTAATAAACTAAAAACCAAAAAAAGATTTTGTTTTAGGGTTAGAAAACAACATACTCGGTATAAATAAAGTGTTTGGGAACACTGACAAGCCATGGGGACTGTGGAACCACCAAAAAGAAAAACCTGAACCGGCTAAAGAAGTAAAATTTGTCAATCAAAACAAGGAAAATCAATGTTTAAGGGCACCTCAGAGAAAGAAGATGAATGTGACCAAAATGTGGATACAATGCAAGAATGTGCCAATGTAAACGTAAAATAGTTAATTTAATTGAAGAGAAACCATTGCGTTAAGGCCGCAATGGATGTTGAAGACCAATGATAAGAAGGAAAAGAGATTCAAAACACATGAAGATGAGATTTTCCCGAATAAAGGCAAGACGACAAATCCTCTACCTAAGAAAATGGTTTCTTACAAGGACGTGTTATTTTTGAAAAATGATGGTGCAACTAATCAGAAGGAAAAGAATGATATTCCCAGCATAAAGAAGGAAGTGAATGATTTTCACAGCATAAGATTCGAGAAGACAATGAATAATAACCGGAGCATATGGTTCAAGGAAACAATTAACGAAGGTAATGAATAATTTTCCATGCACAAAGTTTAAAGAAAGATATTAATCAAGACAACAAATGATGTTCCCAAAGCCAAAAGGTTCAACAAAGCAATTAATCACATGGCAATAATTGATTTTCCCAAACATGAGGTTCAGAAAGCAACTCAGGAAGACAATGAATGATTTTCCGAGTATAAGGTTCAAGAGTGCGAGTTAATCGAAGGTAATGAATGATTTTCGGAGATAAAGTTCAAGAAGATGAAGCAGCGTAATTTCGAGAAGATCCGAGAATCATACAAAATAGAAGAATTGTTCAACCGTTTGATCGGGGCATCCAACATGATCAGCCCGGTAAGTGTTACTCGACCCAAGAAATACCATATCTAGGTAAGTGCACAAATCTATCTGCAAAAGTGGCGCGACGCTCATAAAACTTAAGGAGAAATTTTTTAGAAGTCAATATCTCTCTCATAGTGTCATAGTCTAGGGGCGAGTCGTCATCATGTTTGGCCCCTTTAATCAGTCAAAAATAAAATAAATCGGGCGAGTCATCACCATGTTTGGCCCCCTTCAGTCAGTCCATCAGTAAAAAAAAAAAAAAAAAAAAAAAACTAAAGAGTCGTCATTATGTTAAGCCCTCGTCAATGAAAAAAAAAAAAAATGAAAAAAAAAAAAAAAAAAAAAAAAAAAAAATCATCAAGAATTGTTTTCAGGGACACCGCCATCATCATACTCGGCCCGTGTCATTAGAGTATTTCAGTCTTTATTGTGTTGAAAGTCTTTTAGTCTTAGAGAGAGATATGTCAGTCCATTTGTAAGTGTCATCATTAGTCCTGTAAGTCATCTCCTAAAGTTTTATGAGCAACGGACGTCCAAACGGGTAGGTTAAAAAAAAAAAAAAAATGAATGAAAATAAAAAATATAAAAAAAAAAATGAAAAAAGAAAAAAAAAAAAAAAAAAAAAAAAAAAAAAAAAAAAAAAAAAATGGTTATTAAACAGCCACTTGGGAAAATTGAGTAGCACTTAAAAGAGATGGAGGAAAAGAAGAGTCGCGTGGAGAAAGTTGAAGATTTGAAGCATCGAACGTCATCTCAGGAAAGCAGACAAGATCGTGAATCGTTTTACAATTTGAAGCCAAATGATGAAGTTAATAATATATGGGAAATAGTTTGGGAGGATTGATAGATTTGAAAATTTGGTTGAGGACGGTAATATTTTTGGTGGCATCTATCGACACGGGGCGGTCAGATTTCTAAACCTTTGTATATATTGAATATTTTGTTTTTGAGGATTTGTTTCTTAATTATTAAAAAAAAAAAAAAAAAAAAAAAAAAAAAAACTTAATTAAAAAAAAAAAAAAAAAAAAAAATATATATGAATTAGGAACATGTGCTACTAATAGCTCTTTTGCAAGGTCATCAATTACAGGGTTTCCCAGATTTTGGACGCAAAGCTCAAAGAGGAAATGAAAGTGAAGGTGTACTTTCTTCATAAGAATTGTGGCAATCAAGAATGCTCGGAGCAAATTATTTATCTGAAGCTCCATATGGATCGTAAAAAGGACAAGAGAGGATGAAAATATTTGAGCAAAGTCGTAAAGATTGAAGAGCCGCTACTCAGACGATGCAATCAATGAGATGACGTAGCATGTGGTTAGCAGAATTAATGTAATAAACCGCAACCTGTTTTCGCAATAGTTGGTATAGCACAAATACCGCTATTTATGAGTCTCTATCATGAGGATGAGTACTAGTGCAAAATCAAAATACTTAGAAATAATTAGGGTGAACTTTCTAGTGTCATCTGGATAATTATAAATGAGGAATCCAACAAATTTTAATGTGCAAAATTGGTGTGTATGTCTTTGGCATTGGGCCAGCATGCAAACCTACTAGCAAAGAGGGGCAGCTGTAGACACCCCAATTTTGCAAATGCTGCCGCAAAATCGTATCCGAAGTAGTCGCACTGAAAGTGGGTTTAGTGACGAGCTCAATCTAAATTTTGGTCATTGGTCGAAAGTAGTCAAGCCATGAAACAGTACCTCCACAAGCTAGCTGGTCACCATCCAAGTCCACCTAATGTTAGTGCCATGAAGGGCCGTGGTTAAACGTTAGATACATGCCAAAAGTCTACTAGTTCAAAATGGTCTATTTTGCATGAGTTAAAGATGTCAAAATTAGTCCATTAACATAAGACGTCCACCCAACTGAAATGAGTAAAAATGTCGACACCATGTCAACCTTAGGTCGGCACTAGTTTGCCTAATATGCAAGTCTTTCCATGTTAACAAAATCCATAGGATTAAATGAATTTTTTGCATTATTGGTAATAATATTGGTTAATATTTAAAATATGAGAAATAATATTTTTAAAATGGGAAATGATATCTAGGTTTTTAATGTGAGCGGTCCGATCAAAGTCAATCAATCCTATGGTTATGGTTAATGGAGAAACAATATAAATAGGGAGCTAGTTTTGGTGTCAAAAGGGGGGGAATTCTAGGAGGAAAAATTTTGGGGAAAATCTAGTAGAAAAGGCTTTAGAAGAATTTTTAGGAGGAAACAAAATTAGGGAGAAAATCTATTGGATAGAAATCAGTTAGAGAAAGATAATTTGAGGGAGTCGGATGCGATTGTGGCAATTGTTGGATTACTCAATCTAAGTAACATTTTCAATTTCGACAGCGAAATAGGTTTGGCTAAACACCATTCTTTTTAATTTTATTGACCGTGATTCCATGCAAACGTCCGTGTACAGGGAATTGAGTACTTGAACGACCATAAAAATTAATTATTTCTCTTATATCTGATAATGCAAGCTGTGTTCACTGTGTTCATTAGTTGATAACTGTTTTGATCCATTCATAATATATAGCACTATTATATTTGTTTAATGCTTGATGGACACGGTGCTCAATAGAGAAGTTTGATCTATTTCATTAGTACCATATTATCAGTTGGCTTGTTTGGATATATATATTTGACGTGCTAGCTAATAATTTGAGCAATCAATATTATCAAGAGACCTTGCTGGTAGTGGTCGTCGGTAGTCTGAACTAGTACATTCTTTTATAGCATCCAACGTATTGATACCTTTGATTCCCGGTTCATGAGATTAGAGATTTGAGAATAATAATTGATAGTTAATAATAATATCATAATAATTTATTTTTTTGGTAATAATAACAGTTTTTCCTTTATTATTGATTTGATTATTCAATTGAGGGTATCTAATATTTTGCTATTTTGCAGGTGATAATTGTACAAAATTGATATTTAGGAATTTATTTATTTTATATATTGTAATCCAAACCCTAGTATCCCAATTATAAAGTAGAGGCCGATCTTCGGATTGGACGGGTTAGGTGCCTCACACCTTCCTAACCCGTATCTTGATTCCCGACTTTTCCGTTTTGGACCAAGGAGGCGGTGAACGAAGATGTCACCCAATGGAAAAATTTAAGAACTAAGATGGCGGTACAACTAATAAAGGACAAGGATTTCTATATGGAGATGATGAAGGAAGGAGATAGGCACGACAAAGAACTAGAGTTCAAATACTTTGCTGCGCGTGTAAAGTGTCGAAAGGGATTGAAGACAATCGGATCCAAGTATTGGATGACAATGCCTAAATGTGGATATCTCTTACCGGACGCTTTGAATTGCGTGGTACATTTCTTTGTTCCTCCTAGGTATGGACATTCTTTTACGTTTACACCTACAAGGACGGTTTGCGATGAATCGGTTAAAGATGGAAGAATTGTTATGGCATTTGTGAATGAGATGCATTTTATCGGTTTAAGAGTAAAGAGGGATTGCCCATTACCTCCGTTGGGTGGTTGGAGTGATTACTTCCCAACAAATCATTGTAACGATTGGTTGAAACAATATGAGACCAAAATGTTGGATTGGGATCGCGTAATGAAGGAGGATTTCCCGGAAGGCCTACTGGAATTGGTTCCCTCGGATGATGAAGATAAATGATCGTTATGTTTGAAAGATGTATTTTGGAAAGCCCTATTTGTACATGTTTTTTTTGGAATTTTGTGGAAAATACTGTGAAGTATAAAGCTATAATCGGTAGTTATATTTTTAATATATCAACCGATTATACAAGCTTTTGTAAACAGACTCAATCAATATTATAATCGGTTATTAACTTTTTTGAATTTATCTTCCGATTGTAAGGCTGACAAAACACCTGAATTTTTTTTTCCCGTAAATCGGTAGATTACATATTACATAAACATCCGATTGTCACCAAACTCGACAAAAAATAAACCGTAAATGTTTCCTGAATCGGTAGACAACATATTGCATAAACTTCGATTGTCACCAAAGTCGACAAAAATGAAAATCTTCCAGAATCGGTAGACAATATATTGCATAAACTTCCGATTGTCACCAAAGTCCGACAAAAAGTGAAAATCTTCCCAGAATCGGTAGACAATATAAAATAATAACTTCCGATTGTAGCCATCAATCAACATTTATACTGTTGCGACGGAATTCAGGAATTCATAACTTCCATCATAAGTGAATTCTTCACCCTTTTCCACTAAGTATTGTCTTTTTGGGAGTGTCTCCTACATAAACAAACATAAAATAATGTCAACTTCGTTTTAGTAAGAAAGATTAAACACCCGGTGTTATTTAAAAAGAATAACCGAGCGTTATATTTACAAATTGTTGGATCGACAAGCTTAAGTGGCTAGTGTTAAACATCCTCTTTTGTATCGTTATGTAATCATTTACCCCTTTTTGGACAAGTCGGAAACGATCATGAACTTGTTGGAGTGATCTTTGCTTTGGATTTCCATACTCTCGCACAAATTGGCTATATACCCTCTCCCAAAAGACTTCGGGTGTTAACCTTCCTGCTATGACATATTCACGTCTTGTTTCACGATACCATGTTTTCACAATGACCAAATCTTCAGCTGCGTCAAACGTTGCCATGCTTGTAAGTTGAGATATAGAATGAATTCACAAGAGTAGACGATGGAAAATCTATTTGTAGAATACACGATGCTATATATGTGTTGTTTGGTGCATAAATAAGAAGAGTTTAATTATTATTTAACCTCCAAGCCAGTAATTATCCTATATAATAATAATATATTATTTAACTATAAAATAATAATTTATTATATTATCGATAATATAATATCTCTTTAAAATAATAAATTTTCTTGGTCCCAAGCCTATTATTTTATAGAAGTTATATCGTAGTTAAAAGTGAAAATAAAGAGTAAAACTGAAAATTCCCAAACGTAAACTAAAATATCAGTTGAAAATCACACGGAAATTGAGTTTCCGCAAAGTAATTTTTGAGTTTCCGTGTGATTTTCCTTAACTACAACACATCAGATATGATCAACTTTAAAGTGTAGCTAAGAGACATTGAGCGACATGGAAGACCATAATAGTTGGATTTCACTACAATTAAGCTATAGCGAAGCGAAATCGCTTACCATAGTGCCTGGCCTAATCTTTCAGTTTACTCTTTAGCAGTTTTGCCATTGGTAAATTAGAGTTTAAGGTCAACCCTTCAACTACTTGAAGTATGCAATCCTGAAGGCCAGCTACTACTATGTGAAGGCCAATTTTGTGTCTTTTCCTTTATGAAAATTCTCTATGCGCTCTCATACGTTTTTTTTGTGATTTTAATGGAGATTTTTGGTGGAAGCTCAAATGTGATGTGATCAAGATTCAAGACTTTGATTATATTAATAACATATTATTACGAGAAGATCTCTTTTTCAAGAAAAAAACTCTATCAAAATAGTTGGACTATATAATCCCAAAATTATTCTTTCGTTCTTCAGATTGCTTGCTACTTTTTATTAGTATTTCGTTACTTCTCTTCATTGTAGTTTTATCTTTGATCATAATGTTCTTGAGTTCCATATAATTTTTATTTTATCGTGAATTAAAATTCAGAGATGAAAAAAAAAAATCTCTAAAATAATGACACATACATATGCACCCTATCCATGGAAATAACCCTAGCATCCGAGATGAAAATTTGGTTCTCAAAAAACTTATTCTACCTTCCGTGGCCTTGGAGCTGAAGAAAGTTTTTTTTTCTTGATCATCTGAACAAAGTTTCCTGGCATTTTTAGAGGCGACCCCAAACGAATTAGGGGCGACTTTTTTATTCCCAACCCATATACACCGTTAAGGGATGTCCAAAAACGCGGAGAATACGTTAATGCCCTTACATAATCGGAATCTTATTTGTGCCCGATTATTATACAACAATCGGAAGATTAGTAACGATATTATACTACCGATTAATATCGATTTTGTGCGAAACGCGTATCTCGCTTCTATAATAATCGGTAGGAACAATAACCTCACGAGACTACCGATTATAGTAGCTCCTAAATTCCCAAAATTGGTGATTTCACCAAGGAAGAAATTTGGAGCAACTTTATAATCGGAAGTCTTATTCACTACCGATTATTCTAGTTCCCAAATTCGAAAAAAATGACATTTCTGCAAAAACAAAATTTGGGGCAACTGTATAATCGGAAGTCTTTTTACTTCATTTGACTACCGATTATACAGTTTCCCCAACAAAATAGAGCCGTTGGAACTCTAAACTCTATATAAGTATTGTATCCTTTTACTCTCTATGGAACACAAATACCTTTAAACTCTCTCCAACATCATCTTCAACATAATGGCCCAACCATTCATTAATCCTACGGAGTTCACGATTGAAGAAGATTTATCTTTATGTAGGCGCTATGTTCAATTCTATCCGAGACGAGGAGAAGAACGTAGGCAAGGAGGCATAATGAGTATGAGTTATTTGGGGAAAATTCACGAAAAATTCTGCGCCGACACCGGTAACCCAAACAACCGTCACTCCGCTGATATTTTATGTCGAGTTGGTTCAATAAACAGACACGTCGAAGAATTCGTCCATTTAACTTATCTTGTGAATCAATATCGATTGAGGGGTGAAACCAATGATGAGGTTATAGAACGATCTCTAGGGGAATGGCGGAGATGGAAAAGATCAAGCTTAGTTATGAAGCTCATTTTAGAATCCTTAGGGCGATGGAAAGATTTAATCCGTTTAGGACTCGTCCAACACGTCCACGACGCTAATCACAATACCTTGTAATAGAATTGCGGGAGTTCAATGTAAAATTATGATGATGTGTTACATGTGTAGGTGATATTGTTGTGCATTTCAAAATATTTATGATAATCGGAAGTTTTAATTGTTGATCTAACTACCGATTATACTCCAACGGCTAGTTCGTTCAAAAGAAACTAGTCGTGCCTCGAAAACCACACACAATCGGTTGATAATACATATTGATAAACCTCCGATTATACTACTCTAATGAAACTGAGAACTCTGTTGACAAAACATCCTATAATCGGAAGTATATAACAATAAATATTTACCGATTACGCATGATCGGGTGTTTTGTTCAACCATTCCCTACCGATTGTGTGTAATAATTGTACATAATTTCAGTACAGTCTTGTAAAAGTACGCATCAACGGCCATATCGTAAATATAATATCGAATAATTTTGTTGAGATATTATATTATTGACTAATTGTAATAAGAATACAACTTGATTTGAATTTTTAAGAAAATCAAATCAATATTGGATCATATTTGGAGAAAATTTAACATGTATGGAATTTGTTTTTTATTTTTAAAGTAGCGTTATTATTTTATATATTATTTGGGACCTATTTTAATGCTTAAGAGAAATTTTTGAAATGTATTATTTTATGATTTTATCGAATTTATTATTTTAGCACTAAGGGCCCGAGTCGGGACTAGGAAATTTTATTATTTTAAAGAGAATATTATATTATCGAGTATTAATTTATAGAAGTTATACTGTATTTTATTTTACTAAAACTCATTTTTTCCTATTACATCTCCATTTTATTTTCTTAAAACTTTTTTAAAACATAAATAATATTTATTCTGGAAATACAATTTTGAAAAAAAAAAACGGAAACTAAGTTTCCGAGATGTTTAGCTAAGGGATGGTGTTGCGCCATAATAAGGTTGACGTGAGACCCATTTCTCTTAGCTTCAAATAAGCTATAGCTAAGGGAAATCCTTCACCATAATGTCTAGCCTTAAAAATCCTTCCTAGTTTGAGGCCTATAGGAATTATTTGACCCACCCACACTAAAGGGATAAGGGGTGTCTAAACTAGGTAAAAGTACTAAGTTGCCCCCACTATTAAAATTCAATCCTAAGCCTTATCCTTCTAGATTTTAAATCTATTCCAATCCTTTCAAAACTAGAACCTATTCAAATCACTTCCCTCACAAACTAAAATTAAAACCTAATTTCATCAATCGATTTTTATTACATCGATCGTTTTAAAGAAAATTTCTTCATCTATTGTTTAAAAAAAAAAAAAAACTCAAACTAAACATCGTATTGCAACCCATTACTCTTAATTATACTTGTGATTGATTTACCCATTCAAAATTGAAAATTACAAACAATCTTGGTTTTTTGTGTTTGATCATAATCGGTCGACGTCCATATCCATATTTACCGATTCATATGACAATCAGTCAATTCCGTGAACACATCAACCGATTATTCTATATGTGTTTCTGGTTGAAAAACATTTAACCAGAATTGGTTGATTTTCATGCCTATATTGTTTTTGTATGTTTTTTTTGCTAGAATCGAATTACGTGAGTGTTCACATAAACCGATTGTGTAGCCTTTGATTTCTTAGAAAGACTGATTCTGGTTAAACCCATTTTTTTCCAGTTAATACTCGATCATAGAATGAGTATGAAATCATACTCATTCTAAAGCCAAGTGATGTACACTCTGATTTTATAAATTTTGTAACTCGAACTGAAAACAATTTCGTACCCGAATTGAAAATGAGTATGAGCATTATATCCGAATTGAAAACGGGTATGATTTTATACTCGAACTGAAAACGAATATGTCTTAATATGATTCATCCTCAGATTATGTTTGGTCACGTAGATAATCGATCAATGTGAAGGTTCATATCGACCGATTCTGGGTAAAATAAAATTTTATTTTTTTCCTTTTATTTTTGAAGCTACAATCGGTTTATGTAGTAATTAATATCAACCGATTCTGGGTTTTCAACCAGAATCGACCTACGAGAGCATGAACATCGACCGATTGTTGGTTGATTATTTAAAAAATAAAATCAAATAATTTCATATTTAGTGATCATTACATGAGTTGATTTCTGAATTAACAAGATTAAACATTTGTTAGTTAATCGAATTAACACTAATTAATTAGGGACAAATTTAGAATAATTAATTGGGGGATATGGGAATTAATTGGGGGATATGAATTACTTCCCCCAACCCATGATTTCAGCTAAGGGGTGACCATTGGTTATGAAAATACTAAAATGCCCTTCCCACAAAATAAAAATCAAAAACTTAAAATCAAAAAACAAAATCATATCCCCCATTTCCATCTCCACTTCTTATTAATCTTATTTAGGGGTGGAGCTTTGAAACCCAAATATTTCCCATTCCCTTTCAAATTCTAAACTCTCCCCACTCTATATCAAATTCTCTTCTCCTCACTTTGGAAACCAATTTTTTTTATTCTAAGTGATGAAGATCATCTTCGAAAGTGATGATGACCATGCCGGAATTGATGAAGACCATGCCGGTACCATGTTAGGCATATGGTCTTCATCAATTCAAGCATGGTCATCATCACTTCGTTTTGAATTTTTCGGTTTTAATCAGTCCTTTCTTAGGCATGGACGGTTGATATGAAGACCATGCCGGTATTGTTTCCCAAGCATAGAAAATAAAACAACATGTTATGCCGGAAAACAATACCGGCATGGTCTTCATATCAACCGACCATGGCTACTGTGGACTCGATTAATACAAAAAAAAATTCAAAACGGAAGTGATGAAGACCATGCCGGAATTGATGAAGACCATATCGGAACATGATACCTGGCATGCTCGAGAATTTCCTATCAATGCCCGGTAGTCAAGTGAAAAAAAAATCAACATTCGGATACTTTTCATCCTGTTAGGCATAGAAATTTAAGCAAAATACTATCTTAGGAACATGTACCTAAGCATGCTCGAAAACTAGATTACCATGCCTAGGTACTGTTCAAAACCAGAAAAAAAATCAACATTCGAAGATCAAAACCGAAAAAAAAATCCCCCAACCCCCGGATAGTGGCAAACAATTTATGAACATTTCCAACAATTGCCCGCATGGGTTTTTGGTTGAATACCATGCCGGCACCAAGCTTTTTCAGCTGCAACAATGGTGGATTCAAAGAAAAAAAAATCAATTTTTCAACCTCTTATTAGCGGTAATTCTCTCATCACAATCATCTTCCATTTTCAAAAAAAGAAATTCCTCTCAAATATTTTTTTCCCTCCTTCTACTCTCACCCAAACACAAATAAAAATACACACTAATCTATCCCCCAAATACTTAAGATTTTTACTAATTATTATTAACCACTAAACCTAATTAGTGAGGGGTAAATTAGGAATTAAAAATAATTACATAAGGGGTGACCCAGAATTGCTATTGGGACTCCTATTTTGTCTTGTAGCTATATCCCCAATTAGTTTTCATATCCCCAATTAATCATTCCAAATTAACCATTAACTAAAATAATTAGATAAGAAATTTTTGGTTTTACTAAAATAATCTCTTTTTATATCCAGTGGTAGGCCTCAAATAAATACTCCAGCCCTCAAACTAGGAAGGTTAATAATACTTGTAGGTTTGACCTTCAACTCCAATTCACCAAGGGCAAAACAACCACAGGAGTAAGTAAAAGATTAACCGAGGCCAAGGGCTAAGTAAAAATAAAAAATGGAGTTTTAACCAAGAGAGTTGTTGAAGTAGTGGAAATAGTACAATGCAGTAGTGGTAGTACTCTTCTTATCCCTGCCAACCTACAAACGTACTAGTACTACTTCGTCTTTTTATCTATTTTTGAAGGTCAACAAAATACAAATATCAAAGTAAGTGGTCCTTCAAAGTCAGAAGACCCGTACTTATAGTCAATGTTTGATTTCACATCTTAAAATCACAACTGCTTTATATGAAAAGTTAGACCCATGACTAATGACTTTATCTAAAACAACGTAGTGAAGCTCCTAGGCAGCATTAGAGTTATATATATACGAGGAAGGATCCCTTCACATTTTTATTATCACATTATCTCACATATTGGACGTTATTTTTACGAATAAAAATCAAATCGTAACGGATTTGAAGCTAATATTTTGAGGATATGTTCCTATTACCAAGTTCTACATGCCTACCAAAAATGAGCACAGTCTGAAATATAAAACTCACAATCTACCGGTTTTAATTTCGACGGCCAGAAATTCGTTGATTTTTAACGGCTCATTTTCAAAGTAGTAGATGATGGTGTTATACGTGTCGGAATACGCTCATTTTCGGTTGGAACGTAGAACTATGTAATAATAATATATCCCCAAAATATTACCTTTAAACCAGTTACGGTTTAGTTTTTATTCGCAAAAATGACGCACAACGTGTGGGATAGTGTGATAATAAAAGTGTGAGGGGATCTCTCCTCTATATATATATATATATATATAGGCGAAATCCCCTCACAAATTTAGCAGTGCAAGTGAAAGATCTATATCTATACCATTATATAAAGCCAACCCCCCTTAGGTACTGTTCATGAACAGTACTTGAGGCTGCAATTTTTGAAAACCCGAAATTATCCTTAGTTTTGTAGCTTTGTAAAAAATGCTATCTAAATTAAGTGAGGCTAAAAAGGTAAAAATGAAAAACCAAAATTGATATTCCGAAATTGCCCCCATATTATGTGCACATAAATAATGTGTTACAAATAAAAAGGAGGGTATAATGGTAATTTAAGCTACAAAATTGATATTCCGAAATTGCCCCCATATTATGTGCACCTAAATGAAGTGATATGAATAAATAGGAGGGTATAATGGTAATTTAACTATTTAAATTAAATAAAGTAGGGTATAATGGTATTTTAAGTATTCAAATTAAATAAATAAAAATAGGTCCATGACCCGTCCCCATGACCTGCGAAGCTGCAATTTCCATTTTCCGTTTTTGCCCTAGCTTTATTTCGTTTCAAAGACATAAGATAAATATATATAGGGGGTATTAATGTAACTCGATATTTTTTTTTGACACATTAAAAAGAAAAAAAACTGAATCTTTGAGTTGTTCCACGCCTAAAGATGGGCTCTATAGCACGTGCAAAGCACGTGCGGCTGATCTTGTGTTAGATAAATTGTTGTCTCTTTTGAACTTTGAAGTTGTTAATTTTTGCCAAGAAGATAATTTGAAAACATGATGAGCAGTCACCAAAGCTTAAAAAAGCATAGTCTTCCTTGGGCAAAACACAAAAAGAGACGACGTAGAGCGAACCACAACGCATGATTAAAGATTCCCTTATGACCCCCTAAAATACGCGTGTGCAGTATGAACTGGACTGAACAGTCGCTGTAAATTTAACTTTCTAGGCTTAAGTTACTCAAAACATGGACCGAATAAATCACTGAAACCTCCTTTGAAACTGTACATAGTACTACATATACAAGGGCAAAAAAGATAGAAATAAAATCAGCTTTCGTTTTCTACTTTTCCTTTTACACCACATTTTTCTGTGTTTCATGCATGCACTTGGCGTACGTGCGTACGATAATTGGCCATCAACTTTTTAGTCCCCACCCTAAGCTGAACCCTTTCCCTAAGAAACAAAATCCCGTGATAGAGTGTTGAAATGGTTACAGTTCCAAAAGATCATCATCCGGCGTGTACTGTATAATGTATTTTCACGTGTACCTAGTAGTATATGTACAATGCATCCTTTATTGTAGTGTAGTGACCACTTTTTCATTGTGGGAACTGTTGGGGTTTTGCCATTTGATTTGCAAACGGTCCACACTCTATAGAGTCAGATTGGGTAAAGTTTTCGACTTGGCAGATGTTCCATGCAGACACTGGCGTGAAAAATCCAAGACTATATGACCAAGCCTGGGTATGAGATGATTGATTTTGGTGAAAATGACAGCATATGGACGGGATTGTTCTGCAGCGTGATTGTCGTGCGTTGCCTCGTGCGAATAAGCACATGAAGCGCGTACTGCATCAGCCTCTCCGACCAAAAACAAGGCTGAGAGGCAAAAGGCTAACCAAAAGCATAGCAGCGAACAAAGCCGATTGAGAAGCAAACGGTAACTAAGGGGAACAGTAAATACCAACTCCTCAAAGACCATGACAAACGATTCGAATATGGCCAAAAAAAATTACTTAAGAAAAAGCAGGGTATCATGAATCAAAGTCGCTTTTTTATCTTATTGACAAACCTGCTTATTGAACAGTCCTCTAGCTTGTCACATCAGGGTCGCAGTGAGACACGTATGTGGTGATGATACCTTGCTAGAGGAGGAAATCATCATAAGGTAGGGACTAGAGTAGAGAGTAGTGTGCCGTAGACGACTGAGCTAGAGGTTCTTGTTGGGGTAGGACAAGTTGATGGGTCCGAACAAAGCTTCTACATGGATAGCGTTAATATTATAATATAGGACCATCATTGCTTACTGGTCCCACTCCTCTGTAGGGGTGGTTGTCTTTGACCACTTTGTAATTACCTTTGTACATCCATTTTTTTCATTAATATAATCTTTTTCCTCAAAAAAAAAAAAAAAAAAACCCTGTATAGGCATAAGGAGGTGGGTCCCTCTCGTTCATTTTGATCTTTACGTCGTTTTCTTGTGAGAGTTTGTAGAGAGAGGAAAGTATAGTGATGGGAAAGGGTCAAGGTCCTCAAGGTGCTAATCCTAATTCCTAAACAGTTTAAATCAGGAATCTCTTTAATTTCTTGTTTGGATTTTACTCAGGAACTTACTGTCCCGTTGGGAGGTAATTGCAAACTGTGGTACACTTATTTACATAGCGTGTCCCACATATAGTCTTCTGGCAGGAGAAGAAACCAGCCAAGTTGACAATTTTAAGTTTTCAACCCTGTTCATGCACATATTCATCTTCCTTGCACGACCGTTTTGAACAAGGGCAGGCCGGGAAGGCTACTAATAGAGGGTGCCAATTTATTTGGGAGTGTACCAACCCAAAGGTAATGGCTATTTTATCCCGTATATATTTTGGTACACCCCCAAGTAATTTGGTACCCTATTAGCAATCATGAGGTCGACCTCCCTCCTTGTATAGAGTTGAGATTTTTCAAATTTATTCACTTTTTTCTTGTAAATGTGAGTTCTTCCTGTCAAAGTCTCTTTTATTGGTGATTCTATACACACCTACAAAATTACCGAGAAAAAAATTCACAAAGGGGATTGTGTGTCTCTTCGAGCGCCTCTCTAATTATAAAGGGTTAAAGTGGGGACCGCTCTTTATCTCAATCGGAAATATTTATGGGGATTTCGATCATCTTAGCATTTCCGCTCTTTTTTTGTTTTTTTTTGGAGGATCTTCTAGTGAAGTTGAGATGCAGCTTTTAGCTTCATCTCACAAAATGCGAACAAAATCAGAAAAACAAAATATGCTAAGCCACGATCACTCCAGGAAACTTCACGACAATTATTTTTAATCTTATTTTGTGTAGTAAAACGAAGTTGTATTTACCGTAACTCCACAAAAGAGGGAGCGAAATGGCTGATTTTAATATCCTTGCATTTTTAGGGGCAACCCCAAAAGAATTAGGGGCGACACTAAAAGACAAAAAAGGTCACCCAAGCGTAAATCTAAGCTACCCCTTATCTTCGAATTTTCGAAATGGCCGATATGCCCTTATATAATCGGTAGCAAACACAACAATCGGTAGTTAACCAATAATCGGCAGTCAATATATACTAATTAGTCTCCGATTATTGTGTACATATTTCGGCTAATATGCCATTCTATAATCGGTAGCTAAAATAACTTATAAACTTACCGATTATAAGTAGCCCCAGATTCAAACTTGGCCAAATTCTATAGGTTTTGAGGGTACATAGCCCTACCATAACCATGTGGTTTGTGTTTTGGATGTAGCAATAATCGGAGGTCAAATTGGTTACAAAACCTCTCGATTATGGGTTGCCCCAAAATGAGTTTTTGCTTAATTCCTTTTTTTTTTCCAAAATTTTGAAATCTCCCATAATCGGTAGATTATCTAACTTGTAAACTACCGATTATAAGTGGCCCCAGATTCAACCTTTGCCAAATTGCATAGGTTATGAGGGTACATAGCCAACCATAACCACTTGGTTCGTGTTTTGGATGTAGCCTTAATTGGAAGATAAATATATTACCCAACCTCCCGATTATAGGTTGCCCCAAAATGAGTTTTTTCTAAAATCCTTTTTTTCCAAATTTTGAAATCTGCCATAATCGGTGGATTATCAAACTTATAACACTACCGATTATAAGTGGCCCCAGATTCACCAAAACTTGGATGTAGTCATAATCGGAAGACCAATAGGTTACAAAACCTCCGATTATAGGTTGCCCCAGATTCAAATTTTGAAAGCTACCATAATCGGTAGATATTCTAACTTAAATACCTACCGATTATTGGTTTCCCCAGATTCAACCTTCGTCAAATTAGCCATTGCAGTTTAAACCAAATTTAAGAAATAGCCGTTGGAGTTTTTGGGAAAAAGAAAAAGAGCCGTTGGACCCTAAACCTATATAAAGAAACTCATATCAATCAACCCAATTTCACCAAACTCTTTCCTCTCTTCAGTTCTAACTTTGAAAACAAAAACATGGATATTGCTTTTGCCGAAGAAGAAGATTGTGCTATTTATAGAGCGTACGTTGTGGTAACTGCTCATGATCGTGTTCACGAGCTCCACAAATTGGAATCCCAAGAGCAACTATGGAACCGTATTTTAATGGTATTTGAGGCGTTAGATGGTAATCGAATTCGAAGATCATCCAATGACATTAAGATGAGGTTAAAGGCGCTCGATAAAGAGATTGACAAACTTGAAGATGAGGAAATATTTGTTAGGGACGCTTTTCCTTGGTGGACGTATGAAAAACGAGTAAGTATCAATGTAACTCCGACTCACATTAACATAAGTTAGTACTAACTTGTTACTCATTCGTAATTTCAGAGAAATCTTGCGGATCGCCGGTATGTGGACCTCTACGGGAAACGATTTGAACATGAAGGATGCTACAAAGTCAAGAGGGACAATTTCTATGGTCACTGGAAGTTATGATCTGTTTTAATACTTTTAAGTGATTGTAAGAGTGGTTTTAAAGTGATTGTAACGTTAAGGTCTTTATGTAATGGCTACAATCGAAATATTATTAATATAACAGCCTACCGATTATCTATAAGCGGTAGTTTATTTGGTTAAATGAGCAACCGATTACCACAATCGGACACTTTATGAGTTAATTTAATTTCCGAATGTTATGTTGTTTGGATACAGAAAACAAAGTTTTCTTCACATTGTCATAATCGAAGGAAACATATAAAATAAACCTACCGAATACTATAATCGGAAGTTTAAGAAGTTCACCTCATTACCGAATATGGTGTTGTTTGGTTACAGATCACAAAGGACTTTAGAGTGTCATAATCGGAGGCTAAGGAATCATGTTAGTTCCCGATTATGGTCTTGTTTGGATACAGAAAACAAAATTTTCTTCACATAGAATAATCGTAGGAATAATATAAACTAACCCTACCGATGATAATAATCGGAAGTTTAATAAGTTATATTAGTTCCCGAATATGGTGTGGTTTGGTTCTAACAAAAATTATTTGTTCACAAAGCATAATCGGTAGGCAACAAAATTCATAATCTTCTGAATCAGATATTTTTTTGCAAAATCCCCAGATTCGGTAGGTACATAATATAAATAGCTCCCGATTCTGACAATAAAATTGCAATATCCCCAGAATCGGGAGCTATGTATATAAAGTAACCTTCCGATTGTTTGTATAAAATTCAACAGTTTCATATCTCTGCATGTGATTCGCTTGCGAGTCATCGTTAAATGCATAAAGATAGCAATAAAACCATTCATAATTCATAAAACGAACTATTCACAAACCATAAACATAACGTACCAACTTATAATCCGACACAAACAACATAATCCGACATAAACAAAGTTAAATCCGACATAATCTGACATAAACAAAGTTATCCATAAAGTTAACAAAACACCGAGAGTTTAGTTTTTCCTATTTGCTTTGACTTTGCGAGCTTTACTACCTCTACAACTTGGACCAACATCATCATTGGTTTCATCAACTTGAGTGCTCGATGACGCCCGAGTTCTTTTGGTCACCTTCTTTGTAGGTTTCTTGCCTTTTTCCCCAAACTGAGATGCATAATCTTCATTGTCAACGTTATCAATCAACTCTTGGTGTTTTTTTATCTTCTCAAGTGGCACAAGCTCTCCGGCGTTTATGCAATTAGTGCACCATTTGGACAAGGGTTATTTAGTTTTTGATACTTACATTTTGTCCAGCTTTAGTATTTGGTCTAACATTTGTCCAACTTAGTGGTTGGTACTTGGAATTCACGTTGACTGTCTTTGACCGTTTTTGACCAGAAAATAATTAATTTTATGTTAATAATATATAGAATTTACAAATATACCCTCATGTAACCCTATGATCTAACGGCTTTGGTGAAACCAGTTAACCTATGGTAGGAGATCATATATCATTAACCTAACTCTTCTTCCTCCGTGTCCAAAACTAGTTTTGTTCCGCTGATGAGTGCCAAATAGTGCATATTTATACACCTTTTTATTGGCATTTTACTCATCTTTTGCGCTTAGAAATCAGATATTATCCCATATTCTGTATTTTCCTTGTTTTCAAGAATAAATATTTGTATTAATTAATTTTGTGTTTTTAGGTAATAAATAAAGCCCGGAGAAATTGAGGAGCCAAAAGAGCGAAGAATCGGAGGCAAGTGTCTATGGAGCAAAGCCGAAGCCGCGCGCAACAATGTTGCAACCCAACAAGTAGCAACTCATCTACATACATGGGCTCGAGCTATCCATCTCCGACCCACGACCCGGATCCAAGCCCATCATTTCTGAGCCGTTGAGATCTCCCTCAGCTACATCCAACGGTCGCTGCCTCCACGCGCATCGAAGTTCGCTGCTCCCGTGCAACACCAAAATAGCCCAATTCCTCCTCAGCTGTCCAGATCTCTCCCAGCCTGCATCCTACGGCCGCTTCGGTGGCGCATCAATTTTTGATATCCTCGCTCCACAACAAAACCACCAAGCCCTATACCCTAATCGAGCAAACCTAATTTCTTCTTCACTTTCTCTTTCTTCTCTTCTCCTCTCTCCACCCGACAGAGCAGAGCTCGCTCTTCTCCATCTCCTCCCTCTCCCTGACAAACCACCACCTCACCACCTCTCCCGTCGCCATCACCACTAGATCTATCAACCACATCCGCACCCTCTCTAGGTCTAGTTATCTCTCTTTTAGCTTCTATCATAACCCTAGAAGCTAAATTAGAGATAATTGGGGCTAGGGTTTCTCATACATCAAATCAGTCGACACAAGGAAGGCTACCAAAGACGAAGTGACAAGAGGAGAGCATTAATCAGAGAGTATGGGCGATTAGGTTTGCATTCAATTTCGTTATGATAAGAATTAGGGTTTGGTAATTTTCCTTTGCATGTATAAATAGAGGAAGAAAGCGTGTGTTAGGCTCATGCACAGGCTAGCTGAGCACCAATTTAGGTTAATTTGTGTTTTAATTTGTATTTTCGTTACTCTAATTATGTTCTAAATTAATTGCTAGGGTTAGATGAAACCCATAATCAAATGATAAGTGTGGTTCATATTTTGATAATTGTTCTTGATTGTGCTATATGGTTTAGGATACATATAATCAGAACACATCTGCATTTTACTTTCACAATGCATGCCATGTATGCATTGTAGTCGTGTCATTTCTATGTTGAATGTGTGCAATTCATGCTTCATTGAATGCTATTAATCCTCAGACTAGTTGTGCCCTGAGAAGACAATTAGTGCTTGGGAGAGATACCTTAATTGTGATTAGAATATCCATCTTGAGATAGGTTTAATCATCTAAGTAGTGAAACTTGATCTGTGATTAGTTGTACTATGATAAGACAACTAATACTAGGGATTAGTTAATGGCCTTAGTTGATAGTAAGCCATCCATTGAAACCCTGGATAAATGGAAGACTTGCATCTTGCCCATTATCCATTACAAGGGACAAGAACATTATTGAATGTGAACTGCCTTAGCTAAGATTAAGTGGTGGATTCAACACCCTAGTGCTTTACAACCCTTTGCACTTTAGTTCACAGTCACAACTCAACTTCAGTCGTTTCGACAACCAAATCTATAACTGTGTTCTGTCACTTCCTAGGAATTCAGTCTAGCAAGCCTTTAGATCAACTCTCAGCACCACAAGTCTCTGTGGTTCGACCCGTACTTGCCACGTCTCCGATAGACGCCGTGCACTTGCGGTTATTACTCATAGGCATTAATATAAACACATCTAAAGGCCTACCAAGTTTTTGGCGCCGCTGCCGGGGACTTGGCGTGTGCCCTGCTGATTATTGGCCTTGCTTAACTGATTTCCATTCCACATTGTATATATTCTCTCTGCATTATTTCTTTTAGTTTTGTCATAGTGTAACTTAGCTTCCATCATTCTTTATTTTACTTCAGTTTTTGTAACTTAGCTTCCTTGTGTTATAGCTTAGTGTAGCTTGTATTGCACCTTGTAACTTACATTTGTTAACTATAGTTAGTGTAATGTCTAGCATCTCATTTGCATTTTAACTTTTTGATCTGAGTTATAAGCACCATTGCCTTGTAACTTAGTGTCAACTGCAATTCTTTTTCCCCGTGTCGGTCAATTGACTCTCGGGCTTGTGATGGTATCCATTTTGATCTTCTCGTCGTAACATACATACTCTTGGGAACTAAAACACTCTTTGTTGAGATAGCAGGTACCCCCGTGCTCTTGTGGAAGCAAATTTGAACCAACCAGAGAAAGGAGGGGAGCAGAACAACACAGCCATTGTGGCTAAACCGGTTGGTCGTTCTCAAATTTTGTTATACTCTATACCCGCATGATTCGTGTGCAAGCGAGTACAACCCCCGATCGCATGCTTGAGCCCCGCAAAACCCCGACCTTTTGCTAGCCGAGAAAGCCATAATCTATGCATGACTGAAAAGTAGTCTTTGAACATCCGTTGTTGTGAACTATTATTGCCACGATTGTATGCCCAACCCGTATGTGGTCAACTTGTGTGAATACCGAGCATTGATTGCATGACAAAACTGTGCTAGGTAGTGCTCACACCCACGACATCTTTACACCGGTAGGTTACGTGACCCGAGCTTCCATCTCGCTCCGAGCCTTAGCTACAAGCCCAGCTGAAGTCAATCGAGATAGTTGACATCAACCAAACCTGCCGGTCTGTCTGTGTGTATTAATATTTCGTGCCTCACCTTGCATTGGTTAGTGGTAGTTTTGTAATTGAGCAAGCCTTACTCTGTAAACCCCGAGCTCGCCCTGTGCCTTGTGTGAGACCATGTTGTGCTCAACTCCAACCCCCTGAAGCTGTGAGTTGAGCTTAAACTTCCATAGGGTGTGCTGTGCTGAAGCCCTTAGTCTACATTCGCCATGTGTACTCAGTCCAGCCCCTGCAGCTGTAGAGACTGAGCTGCAACTGGTTAGCCAAGTTGGATGCATTCCCCACTTGAAATCGACCAAGCCAGTTGACACACCCTGAGCATGTGGAAACTTTAGGTATTGTTCATTTGCTGGGTAATCTGCTACATTTGTAAGGTTGCATATCTATTATGTTGAACTATGAACTTGTGATGCTCGAACTACTATGCAATTATCTCGTGAGTGAGCCTGTAGCATTGGAAAGAATGTTGAGTGTCTAAGTGCTTTAGCACCTCACTTGTTGTATGCCACGCACAAGACCCGCACCGCTGCACCTTTAGCACCTCATAACAATTTTCTGGATGATTCTTGTGCACTGCTACTGTTTGTGACTTGCATGAACTACCCCGCGCCGTGTCTTGTGACTTGTGCTTGAGCATAAACCAACCCGAGCATGAAGCGCCAAAGGTCTTGTGTCATTTTTGAGTGATTGTGTGTCTCAATGCTTTGTCTCTTTCAAGCAACATCATCCAAGACTCCGTGTGCTAAAAATTGAGTGCCACTCTGTCTTTGTGCCTTTTGATCCGTGAGTTTGCCTTCTTTGTGTGCACAAGCTCGACCAAACTGTGCAGCTGCAACAACCGGGTTTTACACAACCAAAACTTTCCGCAACAACTGGGCTCTGCAAAACAAACCAGCCCAATTAAACCAAACAAGCTCACCTAAACTGGGCCGCACCTAAACAGCTGAAGCCCAACCACTGGGCTCTACTCAACTGTTGGGCCATACACTTTTACAAAACCAAACTGAAGCCCAAATACTGGGCTGTGCAACTGGGCTGTGCAGTTTCATAAAACCTGGGCTGCAAACAAATATTCCCAATAAACCAAACTGTACATTCAAACAAACCAAAGCCCAAACAAACCAAATTCCACTTAAACCAAATGAAACCCAATAAACCAAACTGAGCCCACTACAACTGGGTTTTGAGTTCAATTTGAGTGCTAAATCATGTCGGGATTTTTGTCTGCATCTGGGGATGGAAACAAATCCATTAGAGAGCTTGCTTACGGGCATGCTTCACAGTATCAAATCCCCACAGTCCATGATGATTTTAGGGATTATTATGAGCCTTCTCAGAGCCCTGACCTTGGATACTCATACCCTAACCATCATGAGCACATGTATCAGTCACCACAGTGGGGAGTTGAACAATTTTATACTCCCCGACTCTTTGTTTACAATCACTAATGGAAACTCTCATGGAGCAAAATGCTAGGCTTGAACTGAATGCAATACATGACCATCCATATAGCAACATGCATGATCATCCCTTCTCTAGTGAACCATGTGCACAACCATTTAATGATTATTCATATGAAACATGCATACCCACTATTGAAGACTCTCCCTCCATTGAACAATGTCACATGTTCTTAAAGATGAACCTTATTCATTTAGAAAAGGAAGAATGGAAGGCAGTTCATGATAGGATGATTATTGTCCCTAATAAAGTAAATCTTGAAAATAGTGTTTCTATTCCTACTCATGCAACTAACACTGAATATGAACCTAATCTAGAGGTAAATGAGTACACTAGAAATGCTAATAGGGAAATGCATTTTTGTGATGATGATGATGATGAATATGATATGTTAGAAGAGCATGTGTATGCAGATAATATGATGGAATCTTTGGGTTCAGAGACGTTAAGCGTCTCTTCTGTGAACCCTACGAATGATACGTCTTCTAACATTCATATATGTGATGTTGATTCTGAGCTTGGGTTTGTGAAATTCTTCAGTGAATGTGAGCATGCTTTACCACCTGTTTGTGACCTAGGAATAGCTGAATTGTCTGTTGACACAGATGATTCAATGCATGTGCCTGATTCCATGCCTAGGTTACAACATGATATCTCTCCTGGTTATGTTGTGCATGAGAGTGATGATGATTATGACATGGAGATTGATGAATTGTTCTATGCAGGTGAACATGATTTACCCTCTTCTGACCTTAGGAAAGTGTGTGATGGTGCAAATGATTTTGTACATGAAAACAACTTAGATGTACCTAACCTCTCTCCTAAGGCACAGATTGATACTCCTCCACCAAACCTAGGTGTAGTTTGTAACAAAATTGCAAAACCAACTTTTCTAAAAATGCCTAACTTAGGCCTAGAGCTTTGTGCTTCCCAAGTCCTCTTGGACTATTTTGCATCAAAGTATAACACTCTTAAGGAGCCACAGTTGGAATGTGTATGTCACTTTTGTTCTTAACAAAACTCATTTTGAGTTAGACCTTTTGCATGATGTACCTTTAAAATTGCAAGATTTTGTGCTCACAAACACATCCGTTGCCAAGTTTAGGTTTGGGGGAAACTCATTCACATATGCAGTCTTACTTGCACTCTCATTTTATATATGTGTAAGGCTGTTGATGTTTGTATATATTTTCTATTGGGTTGATCCTCAACTCTTTAGACTGTTGGTATATGGTGAATTTTTGTATATAATCCAGTAGGACTTGTTAAATTTTTCTTTTCTTGAATCGGTTGAGTCTTCTTGTGCATACATTGTGCTAATCCGATATGATCTCCGCTGAGAATGTTGGATTCTAGCCTTGATCAATGAAGCTCTAACCGTGCTCCCACCGACATCCGGTAATCTCTTCCCTTTTCTCTACTCAACATAGTTCTCTTGGTATGTAACTGTTTAAATTTTTTCTATCTGTCGACACATTGAGGACAATGTTTGATTTAGGTTTGGGGGTGCATTTGCATTTGCATATAGAGTTTTTAGTCTTTTTAATATTTTATTAAAAAAAAAAAAAAAAAAAAAAAAAAAAAAAAACTCTTTTTGTAAAAACCTCCAACTTTTAGAGATTTTAGAGTCACTAGCATGCTTCTAGCTATGTTTACATAGAGAATCTGACCGAAATAACAGAAGTTAGAAGTACCGGAGAACACAATCGGGTTTCTTAGTTGATTAGAGCGTTAAAGTTGGATCTAACCATACCGGAGGGCGAATTAGGTGCTGTTTAGATATTCGGTAGTAGAATTGTGATCACCCATAGTGGAGACTACCCATTTTACATCAAGTGAGGCACCAACCTTCAATTTTTTGCAACTTTCTAGAAAAGCTGTTAGAGTGTGTGTCACCGTACATCAATTCCGGGTAGGAATGGTGAGCTACCCAACTTCGCACCAATTTCAGCACTACTTTTGATCTCTTAAGTGCTAGTTTTTGTCAATCATGAGGGTGACGTCTAAAGATGAAAACTCCTTCTAAATATCGATTTGCAGTTAGCATCACTCTCTCTCTCAACATCAACAGATTCATAGAAACACATCATCATCAGCAAGCGGAGCATCATCAGAATATTTGAAGAAAAGTTGATATAGTCCAAGGTTTATGTGCAACAAAGAAAAGGAAAAATAGGATGAGAATTAATGAAGTTTGTGAAATCAAGAAAAGTGTAAAAAAAAAATAAAAAAAATAAAAAAATTAAAATGAAATGAGTTGTATTATTAGTATTTTGAGTTGTATTATTTTCATTTCATGTACTTAAAAAAAAAAAAAAAAAAAAAAATTGTATGTTTGTCAAGTTTTTGTGAAGTTCAGAAGTTCATCATCAACATTTGAAGACCGAAGATTGAAGACGTTTCTATGAATGCTGAGAGAGTGATATTAATTGCCGATCGGGTGAGAAGGTAAGTGAGTACTCCCATCCTTGCTAATGGTTGATTTCCCTTCTTAGAGATCATCAGAAAAAGATTCTTTTTGTCCACACTTCTGTGGAGTCTCCAGAAATCATTTCGGAAGGTTATCCTTCTCATCTTCAACGTGTGCAGGATTTCTCTCTTTATTCCTGCCTGCACACATGAGAGACTAAAAAAGCGATCTTTTTGAGTGCAAATATCATAAAACCCTAATGGTGAGGCAGAAGTTGAGACTTATGATCACAATCGAATCCGAATTCTTTCATATGGTATGGTTACTTCTCGCTCAGCACTTAAGGATGAGAATGCGTCCTTCGATAGTTCTAACTTCATGTTACTAGCATGCGAAACTCTATGTCCTCATAGCTCCTAGGATGCTTGAGACTCTTTTACACTCTGAAGTTGGAGAAGGTTTTGTGGGTACACCTCTTGTAAACCCTCACGAGACTACAACTCGTCCACTAGGGACACCTAGGGGTTTAAAGGCTTAGTGCATACGCTAAATGCATTCGAGAGACTGCGACGGGGGTATAGTTAGGATTTCTTCATTTCTGTTTCACTTGAGGACAAGTAAAATTCAGGTTTGGGGGTATTTGATGAGTGCCAAATAGTGCATATTTATACACCTTTTTATTGGCATTTTACTCATCTTTTGCGCTTAGAAATCAGATATTATCCCATATTCCGTATTTTCCTTGTTTTCAAGAATAAATATTTGTATTAATTAATTTTGTGTTTTTAGGTAATAAATAAAGCTCGGAGAAATTGAGGAGCCAAAAGAGCGAAGAATCGGAGGCAAGTGTCTATGGAGCAGAAAGCCGAAGCCCGCGCGCGCAACAGTTGCAACCCAACAAGTAGCAACTCATCTACATACATGGGCTCGAGCTATCCATCTCCGACCCACGACCCGGATCCAAGCCCATCATTTCTGAGCCGTTGAGATCTCCCTCAGCTACATCCAACGGTCGCTGCCTCCACGCGCATCGAAGTTATTTGCTCCGTGCAACACCAAAATAGCCCAATTCCTCCTCGGCCTGTCCAGATCTCTCCCAGTCGCATCCTACGGTCGCTTCAGCTGGCACATCAATTTTTGATATCCTCGCTCCACAACAAAACCACCAAGCCCTATACCCTAATCGAGCAAACCTATTTTTTCTTCTTCACTTTCTCTTTCTTCTCTTCTCCTCTCCACCGACAGAGCAGTAGCTCTGCTCTTCTCCATCTCCTCCCTCTCCCTAACAAACCACCACCTCACCACCTCTCCTGTCGCCATCACCACTAGCTCTATCAACCACATCCGCACCCTCTCTAGGTCTAGTTATCTCTCTTTTAGCTTCTATCATAACCCTAGAAGCTAAATTAGAGATAATTGGGGCTAGGGTTTCTCATACATCAAATCAGTCGACACAAGGAAGGCTACCAAAGACGAAGTGACAAGAGGAGAGCATTAATCAGAGAGTATGGGCGATTAGGTTTGCATTCAATTTCTGTTATGATAAGAATTAGGGTTTGGTAATTTTCCTTTGCATGTATAAATAGAGGAAGAAACTGTGTGTTAGGCTCATGCCTGGGCTAGCCAGAGCACCAATTTAGGTTAATTTGTGTTTTAATTTGTATTTCTGTTACTCTAATTATGTTCTAAATTAATTGCTAGGGTTAGATGAAACCCATAATCAAATGATAAGTGTGGTTCATATTTTGATAATTGTTCTTGATTGTGCTATATGGTTTAGGATACATATAATCAGAACACATCTGCATTTTACTTTCACAATGCATGCCATGTATGCATTGTAGTCAGGTCATTTCTATGTTGAATGTGTGCATTTCATGCTTCATTGAATGCTATTAATCCTCAGACTAGTTGTGCCCTGAGAAGACAATTAGTGCTTGGGAGAGATACCTTAATTGTGATTAGAATATCCATCTTGAGATAGGTTTAATCATCTAAGTAGTGAAACTTGATCTGTGATTAGTTGTACTATGACAAGAAAACTAATACTAGGGATTAGTTAATGGCCTTAGTTGATAGTAAGCCATCCATTGAAACCCTGGATAAATGGCAGACTTGCATCTTGCCCATTATCCATTACAAGGGACAAGAACATTATTGAATGTGAACTGCCTTAGCTAAGATTAAGTGGTGGATTCAACACCCTAGTGCTTTACAACCCTTTGCACTTTAGTTCACAATCACAACTCAACTTCAGTCGTTTCGACAACCAAATCTATAACTGTGTTCTGTCACTTCCTAGGAATTCAGTCTAGCAAGCCTTTAGATCAACTCGCAGCACCACAAGTCTCTGTGGTTCGACCCGTACTTGACACGTCTCCGATAGACGCCGTGCACTTGCGGTTATTACTCGTAGGCATTAATATAAACACATCTAAAGGCCTACCATCCGCCTCCAATATGAATGTGCAAACTTCATCTTCTTCCTCCCCTTTACGTGAAAACCAGTAGTTTGCTGGATTTTTTTGCAGATTTTCTTCATAAAACAAAATATCAACAACAAAAAATATTTTTATTTACGGAATCAAAATCCCAATTTCCGAATCCCCAATTTTTGATTCAAACTAAACCCTAACTTACTGAACTAATCGAAAACCCAAATTTCACTAAATCGAAATTCCAATATCTGCATCAAACAAAACCCTTATTTGCTGCATCAAATCAAAATCCCAATTTTCTAAATCGAAACCCTATTTATGAATCAAAACCCTAGTTTTACTAAATGGGAACCCCGATTTTTGTTTTTAATATTTTGAACTGGTGGTGTTGGTTATGGTGGAGTGGTGGCGATGCTAATAAGGAAGAACATGGTGACAGTGATAATAGATTTAGAGGTATAGATCACTGAATGAGATTCAATTTCTTGTTCGTGTTATTGAAAATTGTTCTCGTTGAAGTTCGGTTACTTATAGCAAGAATTAATTGTTTTATCGATTTTGAATTTGTGATATATAATTGTGTTGATCGATGCATGAATTGAAATGGGATCTAATTAGTTTGCAGGAAGCGTTGGTCTTCTCCGAATTAATCAACTTGGGTTCGTGCTGGAAAATGATGATGATAGTGGTGCGGTGGTGGTGCCGGTGTAAGTCTGTGGGAAGATGGAAGAGAAGAAGGGAGTTGGGTTAGAATTTTTAAACGTGTAAAAAGTGTGTGCATGCGGTTATATGGTTAATTCAGTCCAAGTGAAGGGTATATTTGTAATTGCAGAAATATTTAGATTATAAATTTAATTAAAGTTATCTTTAACTGAGTTAATGGAAGTCAACGTGAATTTCAGGTACCAAACCCTAAGTTGGACAAATGTTAGACCAAATACTAATGTTGGACAAAATGTAAGTACCAAACACCAATTAACCCTTTTTACAAACGCTTGAACCTGCTCATCTATTTTAAAACATAACATACCATCAAAGGTTATTACTCTATTTTGACCCATAATATTAAACTAAATTAAAAAAACAATACGTACCAATCTACCAAAACCCGCAGGTTTCTCTTTGAGGATACTCTTGTACGAAGCTGGCTTTGGTTTAAGATCACGGATTACACGAAGATGAGAAACATTCCGGTACCAATCCATATAGTTGGGAGAATTTTCAAAACCTTGGTTGGCTGCCCTTCCTTGGTTGATCAAGTAATGCGCCCTTCTATCCCAATGGAATTTACAGGATGGTGTACCCTTGTAAACCACCGTGATAGAATCTTTATCAGACTCTCCGGATCCAAAGTGAAACTGCCATGGATTTGCTCCTTTGGTATACATTGTACAAAACCGTGTTGTCACATCACCCTTGAAGCATTGTACATCACATATCTTGTGGGGTGCCACAACGGTCCAAAATAAAGGGCCAAATCGGACCGACCCGCGGTATTTCCATCAGCTCGGTATTCCTTGTATGGATCAAAGCATACGTCTCGGGCTTTCAGTGAGTCCAAAATCTCCCTCAAACGAATCAGCTGCTGCTCCTTCGTCCTAGAATGGTTGTTATCGAAGACGTAATTTGTTCCTCTAGGGTCACCTTTTGCCCACGCCGGGTTTTCAATGGCCAATCCCAAGATAGGGAAGTGGTCGTAGATCCATGTCTATATTTTCATTTTTGCAAGTATAAGGAAATTGATTCTTCAATGGTAGAAAAATAAAAAAATAACCAAGTATGTAGAGTTAATAAACAATACCTGTAGTAGACTCACGTTCCCGGCCACTTGGCTAATTCCAAGTCTCGACGCCTTTCTCAACTCTTCCATCAACCACGCATGGCATGTCGTGCCCCAAGAGTACTCATGCACTTTATCGAGAGGATCCTGAAGTTGTAAAAGGTTGGCGTCGACTCGATTGCCACTGGTATTGGGGAAAATGACACATCCCAATACACATAGGAGATATGCGGTGGCCGCGTGGTTGACTTGCTCGTCGGTTTAAGTTCCTTTCTCTTTTTTTTTCCTTGGTGCCCTTGAACATATCCATCGGAGTACCCATGTTGATTTGTCTAGTTCTATACTTCATGCATCTTTTGAACTCAATTGTTGATGTTTCTTCATCCCAACCTAAACACTTTTTAGTTAGAGCATAAAGTTTGGTCCATTCCAACTGCTTTGTGAACTCAGCCCTAACACCTTTGCCATGGACAAGGAGTCTAACAATATGCACAACATCATCTGGGGTAATCGTCATCTCCCCAAACGGCATATGGAAGGTGTCGGTCTCAGGATAAAGTCTCTCCACAAACGCCGATATAGCCACCTGGTCATGTTCCAACATAGAGTTCTCCGAAATATCAGCCAACCCAGAATTTGCAATAATTCTCTTGAACCTTTCACATTCATCCTTCAAAGGCCAATCCAGCATTTTAGTTGGTGCGGCGGTCGGTTTGAGTATACGAACCGCATCAGAATGATACTATGAAACACATGACAAGTTAATTTTTTTTTAGAATAACCTAAAACTATAACCCTTAAAACTATTATGAAGAAAAAGATAATAGGTAAATAAAATGGAAACGATTATTACCTCGGTTTCATATATTTCTTTGGCCCAGGAGTCTTTGTATCCAAATAACAATTGTCCTCCATCCTACGACAGCCCAAGGATTACACCTTCTGGAATATCCTACACCTTCAGTCTTTGTGGGACAAGGTGTTTCGCTTTCTTTCGAGTAGGATTTTTCTTTTCGGCTTTTCCTTCTTATTGCGCACCACTACCTTGTCCTACTTCTGGGTATTTCTAGTTGAATTTCTGGTTGTGATTGTGGAGCACTTGGTTGAACACCTTCTTGAACCGGTTGTGATTGAGAGGCACTTGGTTGAACACCTTCTTGAACCGGTTCTGATTGAGGGGGTTCTGATTGAGGGGCACTTGGTTGAACACCTTCTTGACTTGTTTGTTGAGTTCCATATTGAGCACTTGAAGCAGCTTTAGCAGTCCTAGCTCTCCTTGCACTAGCTGTCAGGTTCTGACGCCTTTCCTTCCTTGCACTAGCTGAGACAATTGCATCTTCGATTTTTTTACCTCGCTTATCCCTAAACAACAAAAGAAAGTACAACAGGTTAGTAAACTATATAATCGGAAGTTAATGTAAAACCAACGCTCCCGAATATACATATTCGGTTGGTTGAGTTAACCAATTGCCTCTGATTACGCTCAATCGTAAATATCAGTTCACCAAAAGCTACCGAATACGTATAATCGGAAACAAAAGAAAAATTTTGGTGTTCGAATATGTTTATCTACACACAATAATCGGAAGCTAAATTTCAACATAACCCTCCGAATACCAATAATCGAAAGTCATAAAAAGTCCACCCTTCCGAATGCATCATAATCGGAAGCCTCACAAAACTAATTTCTACCGAATATGCATCACTTTATGTCCAGAAATTACTCAAGTGGTTCAGCCTAAACAATCGGAAGGAAATTACAAAAGATATCACCCGATTATTGCGTCTCTAATACTTGTTCTTCCCTAGTATATTCGGAAGGCAAAAACACAATTAACTTCCGATTATGATCGATTTAGGCCTCAGTAATGAAAAATGTTTTACAATCGGTAGGTAACCTAAATATTTACCACCCGAATATGACAAATGTTCTTGTGAAATGAAGAATTCGACCACAATCGGAAGTTTAAAACAATAACTAACCTACCGAATCTGGGTAATAACCGAAAACCCTAAAAAAAAAACATGGATTCGTCGAATTGAAGCAATATAAACCAAATTAATGGTAGAATCTTACCTAATCGGCGCCATTTCAAGTTGCCCGAGAGTTTGGCTATCAGTATCGCCTACATCAGGGACTTCATCTTCTTCGTGTTCTTCAGGTTCGTGAGTTAAAACCTCTTTATTACAGGTATGCAATCCAATATTCAGATCCTCACCGTGCACTATGTTTTTGGTTCGAGCTTTCTTACATTCCTCTTCTTTCATCTTTATAGAGAATAATCGACGATGATTCGATTCGACGATTAACGATGTATAACGCGGAGTTGGATGAGGGGGAAAGTTTTCCTCTCTACAATTGGAAGAGGAGAAGAGGAGTTGAAGTTGAAAAGAAATGAAATGAAATGAATTTAGGTCGACATTGGTTTTATCTGTCAAACGGTTATTAATCGGTAGGTAATACCAACTCATTAGCTACCGATTGTTGAGTAGCCCAAAATCGGTATGAACCTTTGCCAAATTCCATAGTTTCGAAGGTACAGAGCCGACCATAACCATTTGGTTCGTCTTTTGTATGTAGCCATAATCGAAAGATAAATAGATTACCCTCCCGATTATAAGTTGCCCCAAAATGAGTTTTTTTCTATAATCCTTCATTGCAGGAAATTTGAAATCTACCATAATCGGTAGGAATTGTTACTTTTACCATCCCGATTATGGGAAGCCCTAAATCGTTAGCTTAGACATTTTTTTATTCGTCCGATTATATAGGAGCCCCAAATTTCACCATTGCAAAATTCTAAAGATTTCTTATTTTTATACTTTAACTATCGGTAGTCTTGTGAGGTTCTTTTTCCTACCGATTGGTATAGAAGCCAGATACGAGTTTGGCACAAAATCGATATTAATCGGTAGTATAATATCGTTACTAAGCTTTCGATTTCTTTATAATAATCAGGCACAAATTAGCTTCCGATTATGTAAGGGCATTAGCGTATTCTCCGCGTTTTTGGACATCCCTTAACGGTGTATATGGGTTGGGAATAAAAAAGTCGCCCCTAATTCTTTTGGGGTCGCCCCTAAAAATGCCAGGTTTAATATAACATTGAATTTTGTTTGTTCAAAACAACATCTCAACGATTTTCATTGCCATCATCATGCATCATGTAGTGCATCTACTAGCTAGCTTGTGTCTTGAAGCATTATCAATCCAGGTATCAGTTCCCAATTAACCGTCTTTCACTAACCAATTCTTCATGAACATTCATGTTGTTCTGCAGTTTTTGATTTTCACTTAGTTGCATTTAGGAAGTTCTTGTTTAGTCTTTCTTAGGTCCACATGTCCACCTATTTTTGCCCAAGTTTCCTTCAAAGAAACATTTGATTCCTGTTTGTACCCAAAATTACTTTTGGGCACGAAACACGATGAATAAATAATTTGGTGAGAATTTAGGGCTAGGAGACGAATTGGAACACAAACCAATAGACGCAGGTTTTACGTGGTTCGGCGTGGTTTGCCTACATCCACGGGTGAATCCCCTTGGAAGTGATTATTTTATTGATAATTGTATTACAATGTATGTTTTTTTCTCCTCTTGGCTACCCCATAAATGATTTCTGCTCCTCCCTATTTATACAGTTCAATGTCTAATTTCAATATAAACTTAAATGGCATTAATTCTCATTCATACTGCATGCCTCCATGATGATTTCTGCATGAAACTGCTGGAATCAATACTGCATGCCTCCATGATGATTTCTGCATGAAACTGCTGGAATCAATACTGCATGCCTCCATGATGGTTTTGCATGAAACTGCACATTTATGCCTCCATCTTCAATTCTGCATGAAACTGCACATTTATGCCTCCATCTTCAATTCTGCATGAAACTGTTCATTCATGCTTCCATGATAAATTCTGCATGCTGGAAAACTGGACTGGTGGTTGACAGGAATAATGGCTGACAGTATGGATGGATGCTGGCTGGCAGACTGGATTGGCTGCATGGGTAGAGACTGGCTGGCAGTGCAATAGGGTACTTAGATGGGAATTGGTTGGAAGCATCGCTGGCAACAAGAGTGGAAACTGTATGGCAGCACTATCGGCAACACGGTCTTGATATTGACTGATCGTTGACTTTGACCATTGACCGTGACAGTTGACCGGGCGTTGACTTTGACCGTTGACCGGTTGTTGACTTTATGAAATACTGGGCAGGCTGGTGGGCTGTTTCGGTTGACTGGTTAGCGGGCTTAGATGACAGCTGAACAGTGGTTTGGGCAACGTTCTGGCCCAATATGTGGTATTTTTACTTATGGTACAAACATCGCCCCCTCTTAACCTCCAACTTGTTGGGGGTTAAGAAAATTTCGTTTTCCTTAGTCAATGATAAAAATTTCCCCCAAGTGTGGATTATCGATGTTGAGGTGATTGGCGAACTTTCCTTGTTGTTTGCGGAAATCACAATCAAGACGCCCCAAAGTGAGGTTATTGTGACTGGGAGATTGGCGGGAAACAGTTGAGCATGAACCATTCTTGTATGCAAAATCAGGGCCGGAGGCTGCCTGTAACGGAACCGTGATGCTTGAGTGGAGTGGTGTAGTAAGTGAGCAATAACTGCTGATGTAAAACTGAACTGTGGTAGTTGCGTAGGACTTGACTGCGATGGCCACAAAAACTGTCTTCTACGATGTCAGCAAAACTAGGTAATGTGATATTGAGCAAAAATGGTTTGCAACGGCTTCAATCAGTGGCTGCTGTGAGAAGCGAGTAAAACTATCTGCGGCCTGACTCGATCAATTTGGAATGAGGATTTGCGAACATAGGTGAGCTATGGCGGCTCGATCAGTTGGAATCTGAAGCGGCGAGCAAGAGCACCTGCTGCGGCAGTTGTGGTCAGGTGGATTGCTGAGGCTATGAACATCATTGGACTACACCAACCGATCGGTTGGGTATGTGCGGCATCGAGCATTGCGGCATTGCGATCAGTTGGAGCTGCGGAGCGACGAGCAAATCTGCATTGCGGCAGTTGCGATCGAGTTGGATTGCGGGAGTTGCGAGCAAGTTGGACTGCGGCGGCCCGATCAGCTGAGTGCTGCGGCGGCATCGAGCATTGCGGCCGATTGCGATCAGTTTGGACTGCGAGTGCGACGACAAAACTTCAGCTGCGGCATTTGCGATCAAGTTGAAGTTGCGAGGATTCTGCGAATAGAGCTGCAGCTGCGGCGACCGATCGGTGGTCTGCGGCGACATCGAGCATTACGGCAAGCTGTGATTAGGCTGGACTGCGGGAGCGGCGAGCAAAGCCCGCTTTAGCTAATTGCGATCGAGTTGAGCTGCGGGAGGTTGCGAACAAGGCCAGACTGCGGCGGCTTCGATTAGCTGGACTACGAGCGGCTGCGATCAGGCTGGACTGCATGAGTTGCGAGCATAGGCACATCTTTGCATCCAGGCTGCGATCTTCTTGAATGCAACGACAATGAACAAGCTAAAGCTGCGGCCAATTGCGATCGCGTTGGTGCATGGGCGGACATAGGCGGAGGCTTCGGCGCGATCATTGGAATGCGGCGGCGATGATCCAAGTTTGGCCACCATGACTGCGATCCAGGTTTGGGCTAGAAGCTGCGGTATGGATGGTGCAGGTACCTTCGATCGGTTGGTCTGCGGCGACGACGAGCAAGTTTAATGCTGCCCATTGCGATCGGTGAATTTGCAGAGAAAGCGGGCATGGATGGTGCGGTAGCTTCGATCGGGGTCAGTCTGACGGCAACGAGCATTGCAGCATTTTGCGATCAGGTGGGGCTGGGATAGGCAAACTATCTGGACTCGGTAACCGATCAACTGGACGCGGCGATTCTTGAGGAAGCCCAGGCTAAAAGCAGTTCGATAAACGATTCGATAAAAATAGCGCATCGATTCGTCAGTGATGTCTGAGAATTGATGAGCAAAACTGGATTGCATCAGTTGCGTCCAACGTAGTGCAGCAGTTTCTTTTGAACAAGACTACAATAATTCGATCAACTTAACTGTAGCAGTTTAACATTACTGATTGTAATAATTGCGTCAAAATATTAGGGTGTATGCTCGCCCCCTCTTAATCCTGTAACTCGTTGTAGGATTAAGAAGTTTGGGTTACCTGAAGTTTCGATTTTCAGAAGCTTAATTCCGCATTGCATTTAGGTGCCATGTAACTCGCCCCCAAGCATATGGAGTGTTACGCAGCTTGCCCTAAAAGAGTTATTTTAGACCATGAGGTGTTACGTATCTCGCCCCCAAGTGACAGTCAGTCACGTTGAAGTGATTTGCAACTCGCCCCCAGAAGATAGTGATTGTCATGCTGCTCAATGATCGTACAAGGGTGCACTGCCTTGCTGCATTTTGCTCGCACATGAAATTTTGAAGATGTCTGCTATCTGGAATTCGCGCGGGGGGCTAATCCTACTATTCCAGATGCGCGCAGAATTGAAATGTGTGCATCTCCTCGTGAGAAAATGCTCGCCACATTATAGGTGTCTCGTTGAACAAAAGTATGCATGAATATATGAAAACATGCGAAAATATGTAAATTGTATACGTACCGTATTGAAAGTGTTATTGCGACTTCGTTTATGAAGCAATTAGATACCCACTGGCTATGTTGATGTTTTCCAGCGGCGATGACTAGTATAGTTGCCTTAGCGTCTTGGCTTGGGTCAGCAAATAGATTCGTCTGCGGGACTGAAATACACCAGTTGAATCAAAACTGGATTGAAGACAGTTGCCATGGAACTGTATTTCGGTAGCTTCGATCAGCTGTACTGTAACAATTATACATAAAACTGGACTGAAGCAGTAATGAGGAAAACTGTATTGAAACAGTTTTGGGGAAAATCTTACTACAGAAGTTCGACCAACTGGACTGTAGGAATTAAAAGGGACTGCGACATTTCGATCAACTGGCCAACAGTTGTTGCTGTGAAACTGGATTACAGTAGTGTTTATGGGTAAAAATCGTTTCTGCCGATTTCGGTAAATTCGGTTGGTGAGTGAGAAACTGGTTCAAACCCTAAACAAATGTGCTGCACGTGAGCACTTTATAGATTCGAGAGATCAATGCACAAGTCCGGCCTAAACCAAGAAATGGCCGTTCAGGACTTGCTTCGGTCACAAAGTGGAGGAGAAGGGTTGATTTGGGGAGGGAAGCAAAGAAAGGTGTTGAGACCGAGAATAGTGCGGGAGAGTAGTGTCTCGACTTGTATCGAAAGTGGAAGCTTCGGAAGCTTGCAAGAGATGAAAGCTTTTTGGGAGAGCTTGCAAAGTTGCCTTTTCACGAGAGTGTAGTATTTTTCTCCGACCGAGACTTGTTGTCGGTGGAAATAGGTAAGACCTATTTATACAAGTCGAGATTGAAACGTACTCTGGCCTCATGAAGGAAGAGAGTAAAGGGTGAAATAATGGGAGGAGGTGGTAACCGCATGGTGTTTATGGGTGAAAATGTTTTCACCATTATTTCCTCATTTATTTGACCGCTTTATTCCTTTTCACGCTTTCTTAATGTGAGCGTAGTGTACGCTGCAAGTATGGACCGCCAAACCAAAACCCCGGGAAAGCATCCCCGGTTTGTGTTGATATCTCGAGTGTTGGTTGCACCTTGAGTGCAAGTGGCGCTGCTAGTGGCGCGTGTGGCATGTGCCATTGGCATGTGCGGAATGCCCTTGTTGCGGGTTGTACTTGAGCGCAAGTGGCAATGCCGAGCTGCTAGTGGCGTGCGTGGCATGTGCCAATGGCATGTGCGGAATGCCTTGGTGGTAGGTTGTACGTTGAGTGTAAGTGGCAATGCCAGAGCTGCTAGTGGCGTGTATGGCATATGCCAATGGCATGTGCGGAATGCCTTGGTGGTAGGTTGCACGTTGAGTGTAAGTGGCAATGCCAGAGCTGCTAGTGGCGTGTGTGGCATGTGCGGAATGCCTTGGTGGTAGGTTGCACGGTTTGCAAGTTAGGCTACCATCGTGTGTGTTTGGCATGTGCCAATGGCATGCGTGGCCGTTAGGGCCGTGGCTTTGGTAAGAAAAGCTACCAGCGAGCATGTTGGCATGTGCCAATGGCATGCGTGGCCGTCAGGGCCGTGGCTTTGGTAAGAAAAGCTACCAGCGAGCATGTTGGCATGTGCCAATGGCATGCGTGGCCGTTAGGGCCGTGGCCTTGGTAGGAAAAGCTACCGTGAGCATGTTGGCATGTGCCAATGGCATGCGTGGCCGTTAGGGCCGTGGCTTTGGTAAGAAAAGCTACCATCGAGCATGTTGGCATGTGCCAATGGCATGCGTGGACGTTAGGGCCGTGGCCTTGGTAGGAAAAGCTACCAGCGAGCATGTTGGCATGTGCCAATGGCATGCGTGGCCGTTAGGGCCGTGGCCTTGGTAGGAAAAGCTACCAGCGAGCATGTTGGCATGTGCCAATGGCATGCGTGGCCGTTTGGGCCGTGGCTTTGGTAAGAAAAGCTACCCGGCGAGCATGTTGGCATGTGCCAATGGCATGCGTGGCCGTTAGGGCCGTGGCCTTGGTAGGAAAAGCTACCAATGAGCATGTTTGCATGTGCCAATGGCATGCGTGGCCGTTAGGGCCGTGGCCTTGGTAGGAAAAGCTACCAATGAGCATTGGCATGTGCCAATGGCATGCGTGGCCGTTTGGGCCGTGGCTTTGGTAAGAAAAGCTACCAATGAGCATGTTGGCATGTGCCAATGGCATGCGTGGTCGTTAGGGCCGTGGCCTTGGTAGGAAAAGCTACCAATGAGCATGTTTGCATGTGCCAATGGCATGCATGGCCGTTAGGGCCGTGGCCTTGGTAGGAAAAGCTACCAGCGAGCATGTTGGCATGTGCCAATGGCATGCGTGGCCGACTTGGCCTAGGTTGCATGGTTTGTAAGCCTAGGGCGCTACACTTGGCATGCGCCAATGGCATAGCGGCTTGGAAATATGGCTTGTGGTACGTGTTGGCATGTGCCAATGGCACGTACGGCCATGTTGACCTAGTTGCACGTTTTGCAAGCCGAGGGCGCTATATTTGGCATGTGCCAATGGCATAGCGGCTTTAATTTGGCATGGTTGCCAATGAGTGCGATATGTAGTTTGGTTTTGGCGTCGCTGCCATGGTGCGCAGTGTGCGGCTTGGTTTTGGCGTTGTTGCCATGGTGCGCAGTGTGCGGCTTGGTTTGGCATTGTTGCCATTGTGCGCGGTGTGCGGCTTGGTTTGGCATTGTTGCCATGGTGCGCAGTGTGCGGCTTGGTTTAGCATTGTTGCCATGGTGCGCAGTGTGCGGCTTGGTTTTGGCATTGTTGCCATGGTGCGCAGTGTGCGGCTTGGTTTGGCATTGTTGCCATGGTGCGCAGTGTGCGGCTTGGTTTGGCATTGTTGCCATGGTGCGCAATGTGCGGCTTGGTTTGGCATTGTTGCCATGGTGCGCAGTGTGCGGCATGGTTTGGCATTGTTGCCATGGTGCGCAGTGTGCGGCTTGGTTTGGCATTGTTGCCATGGTGCGCAGTGTGCGGCTTGGTTTTGGAATTAGGGTTCGTGGTCGAAAACCTAACGGTATTTTGAAAAAATACCCCTATTAATTATTTATACCGAGTTAAATGCTCTTAGTTAATGTGTTGCGGGTAACACTAGGTCATGGGGTTTTACGATTCTACCCCTTGTTTAAAAACCACCATCAACATTAAGTCCCCTGCTTATCTCGGAACAGGGGCTTTGTTGCGAGGTAAGCATAAGATGGTGACAAACTATCAACAAAGAAACCTAGTAAAGAGAATTGAGGAGGCTTGTCGACCTTTTATAAATAGGATTTGGAATCCTTGCCTCTCAGTAGTTTTGCACAAATCGGGAGGCTGGCACAATTGGTGGGGCCGGTGCGGCTTGGGCGACGTTGGGAAGTTGGCGTGAGTTGGGAAACCGAGTGTGCTAGGCCGGGTGGACCGACGCAAGGTGTGGAAGGCTGTGCGTGCTTGCGGGCGTGACTTGGGCGGCCATTGGGAAGTCGGTGCAATTGGTGGGGCCAGGTGCAACTTGGGCGACGTTGGGAAGTTGGCGTGAGTTGGGAACCGAGTGTGCTAGGGGTGGGACCGGCGCAAGGTAGGGAAGGCTGTGCGTGCTTGCCGACGTGACTTGATGGGATCGGTGTGAACAAGGAGGGAGTAGGTGTTTCTACGAGATAGCAAAGTTTCCTTATTTTTCCTTTCCTTCACGCGCGGCCCGATTAGGGCATCGTTCATGCCAAAAACTGGAAGCGTTATGTCCCTCATTGCTTCCTTTCCTTTTTAAAGGTTTACGTATTCAAACCCAACGCAACCGCATCATCTCCTCGTTTGAGAAAAGGTTCTTCTTGTTGAATTTCTCTCTTTGTCATGTCACGCTGATTCGAATCATCTTCTAACCAATCGGAGTTCTCCGGATGAAAGCGCGAGGTCGACTCTTGCATGAGCATCCCAATTAAGGTTATTCGGGTTAAGAAAATCATATAGGTATGTTTTCTTCTTCTTTGGCGGACTGTCGTACACTTTACCGCCGCTTGTTGTATAAATGGAAAATTTCCCTTTTGTGCAGAGATATCCTGTTGGAGCATGCGTCACTGTTATCGACGAGGATGACCTAGTCGTTCCCCTTCCTTCGAATCCGTCCTTGTTGACTGCTTTTGGCGTGCTTTTGGAGTTTTCGGTGCAATGTACGGATTCATGTTGAGAAATTCCCGCGGCTCGTAAAACCTCGATAGTGATGATGTTGAAATCAGTAATAACCTGGTTGAGGGGAGTGAAAGCATCTCACGCTGGTAGTCCCCATGCATGACCTACTTTCATTATATCGCCTTGAATCCCCCTCCACGGGATTTGATATAAGCCTATCGTACTCTTCTGGATGTGACACTTTGGGATGCTTTAAATTACATGATGACATATTCGGATAGTACAGGCTCGGGATCCTCGCGGCCTCGTAAAGTGTTGAAGGCGTCTTCAGACAGAGAGGTGATGATGTTCTTGTATTTTGTACCCTTGAAGAGTAGAGGATCTTGTTGTGGGTACGGATTTTTGGTGGACTGTTCTTCGTAGCTTTTGACAAGTGAAGGGATCCGTGCATATCTTCCGTTCTCAAGTATGGTTTACGTGTTTCCATCTTTGTAGTAATTGCCTGCCGCGGTGAAGCTCGGGTTGGTATCAATGAATGAGGGGCAATGGTTCTTGGTAGGAGATGTAATCGGGATAAACTACATTGTCGTGGTAACAAAGTAGGTTGGTTGATATTCTACGGGCTTAGTGGACGTAAAAGGATTGGCTGGATGCGTAAGCGAGCAAACTGTCCATGATCACGAGTTTTGGCGAGATGGATTAAAAGGTGTCCATGACTACGAAGATTGGCTGGTCGTGACTATGTTCCTTGATATGGGGAGTGTGGCGGCACGACCCTTTGCGGAGAAGGAGTGGCATTGAAGCGAACGTTGAAGCGAAGCCGCCTGGAGAACGTTGATGCGTAGCTACGCCACGGAGAGAACGTTGATGCGGAGCTACGGAGAGAACGTTGAAACGACATCTTGCAACTCTCAGAGCCTTGACGGCTACCATTTTGAAGTCGGAGGCCGCGTCACGTTCTGTCAAACTCGACATCCCTCAAGAGAAAAGAGGTTAGGAGTCCCCAGTTACATCTGTCGATCGTGCTTTCTAGCGAGAGGTTGGGGTTTGGGAACGGCTTCCCCGGGCCGGAAACGCTTTGCTTTCCTGATGCAGTGCGGTTGAGAGATGCAAATATGTCTTGATGCTATGCCTTGGAGAAATATAGAATCTCACATAACTGTTTCATCATAGACTGTACGACTTTGTGGGCGAAGTTCCAATTATGAGAGTCCCGACAGAAGAAGGGTTTCCGTGAACTCAGGAGAGTTGTTGATTTCCATTGCTTTCGATTTTGGAGAAGTCCTTCCTGATCTTCACGTGTGACGAAGGTGGATTGCTTATCCCCTTCTACTTGGGCGTTCAAGAGCAACGCGAGCCTCTTCATCTATAACGCGCGTCCTCTTTCAAGTATCTTTCGTCTTTTCATCGAATCAACGGTGCTAAAAAGGAGGTCGGCTTCTTAGGATCTTCCAAGTATCTTGCCCTGATGGTGGAGTAGCGTCTCTGGTGACGGTTGGAGCTTTCATGCTTGAAGAACCGTTGGGGTGGCAGAAGTGGCTCTAGTTCTGGTGATCGTAAGTGTATCGTGCAGAGATGACACGGTTTTGATCACGAAGTGCTGGAGCCATGGCGTTGTTTCGAAGGGCGAGGATGGTCTTTGGAAGGGCGCAAGATGTTAGCTATTTGGAAGGATGCAAACTGTTAGCACAAAGTGTGGTACTGCGGCTGGCATGCGCGTGCGGCATGTGTGCCTGGTAAGCGCGTCTGGCAAGCGCTTCTGGCAAGCGCATCAGGTGAGCGCATCTGGGAAACGCGTCTGGTAGGCGCTGGATCGTCTTGGAATGGGCGTTGACTTGGTGTGGCCTGGACTTGTTCCTGCGGGCCCAGTTGCCTCTTCCCATACGTAGCTCAAATAGGAAATCCTTTCCTTATTCAAATTCAAAAAGTGTTATGCTTATGAAATGGGTTTACTCCCCTTTTTACCTCGTATCTTTGTTATCACGTCATGGTGTTAGCGGTAGCGCGGTAGTGATAAAGTGGGCAAGCATATCCCGATTATGTACTCCAGCGTTTCTCTTTCAATTTGTTTTATTGTTTTCTTGTCTTTGGTGTAAACCGTAGCCATAGGTATGCCTTTCATAAACTTGTGGAAATACTTCATCATAAATAATTCTTCAAATGTCACCGTAGTAACGTCTCGCTAATAGTGACAGTAATTATTATTGTGCAAAGTAGGTATGTACGGGTAGGTGAATTTTTTTTTTTTTTTTGAAAGGCAAACAAAGCGCCGGGTTTATGGTTTTTGTCTTCCGGATTTCTTGGGTTGATAGATAAATGTTAGCTTTTGAGGATATTGGATTATTTCTGGGATGAATGGTTTTGATAATATAACTCTGATTATGTTTTGGGAAAGGAATATTGCTTTTATGAAAGTGTGTACTAGCAATAGGCACAAGACTCAGTAGTATGACGGTTTTAATAAGAGCCTAAAAAAAGATCGTATATCTTGCGTGATCTAAATTTACTCACTTCATAGGTTTTTGTGAACACGCCCCTCTCCATGTAAAAGGCGGCTATCTTTGGTAGCATCGCCTTGACAAGTCCCCAATCGGTAGCATCTTGGCGAGTCCCGGTTTCCTCATGTAGTTTTTACAACCGGTAACCGGTCGTCTCGGTAGTTGCGTCGGATTGAGTCGCCTTCCCTACCATCTTGACATCCGGGTCGAAGAACGAGATCGACGATCCCGACATTGTAGCCGATAGATCAATCCTCATTGGTCGCCAATTGTTTATGGGTGAAAATCGTTTCGCCGATTTCGGTAAATTCGGTAGGTGAGTGAGAAACTGGTTCAAACCTAAACAAATGTGCTGCACGTGAGCACTTTATAGATTCGAGAGATCAATCTGTACAAGTCCGGCCTAAACCAAGAAATGGTCGTTCCGGACTTGCTTCGGTCACAAAGTGGAGGAGAAGGGTTGATTTGGGGAGGGAAGCAAAGAAAGGTGTTGAGACCGGAATAGTTGGGAGAGTAGTATCTCGACTTGTATCGGAAAGTAAAAGCTTGGGAAGCTTGCAAGAGATGAAAGCTTTTGGGAGAGCTTGCAAAGTTGCCTTTCTGAGAGTGTAGTATTTTTCTCCTGACCGAGACTTGTTGTCTGGTGGAAATAGGTAAGACCTATTTATACAAGTCGAGATTGAAACGTACCCTGGTGTTGATGGTGGATTTTCGTTTAAGGTTAAATTTGTAAGTAACCAAAAAATCATGCGCTGACATCTTGTAAAAGATAAAGCCGTGTATAAGTGACGGATACTCCTCACTTAATTCACCAAGAATGGAGCATGTAGCAACAATCCCATTACGTGAATACATGAAATTCCTCCAGGTTGGAGCATGCGGCAACAATCCCTTCTGTGAATTTCATATCAGCCTTGTATTTTCTGTACCCATTATCGGTGTGGCATGACGACCGAGTGTTACTCTTACTGAGTAACACGAACCTCAAGCACTATAATGAATCCATGTACGAAATACCCGTACGGCTGATTCTCGGTGTGTTATACTAGCCCGAGCCCTCTCGGTGTGTTATACTAGCCCGATTGAGCCCTCTCGGTGTGTTATACTAGCCCGATTGAGCATCCGGACTTGACCGTATCGGTCTCGGATATGATCGATCATGATCATCCAACTCCACAAGCATGATTGGATGACCACGGATCAATTCCATCACCCCCAAGCACACGGGTATGGAATACACACGGCCATGATTTAGCTTGCCAAATATGATCGATCGCAGTCATCCAACTCCACAAGCATGATTGGATGACCACGGATCAATTCCATCACCCCAAGCGGTATGGAATACACACGGCCGACCCGCATGGTCGACCATTGGCCTTCGCTTGCCAAGAAACCGTCCATACCAAGCATTATGGGCGGAAAACCCTAAATTAGGGTTTGCGGCATATTACATGTGTCGCAAAACGGTCTCAACCGTCCATCTTCGCAGATGGAGGGTGTAGATGTAGACTCAAAGGGCCCGGAGCATGTCGACACAATCACCGTGTGACCGCCTACACACTTGACCCATCGGTCAAAGCCAACCATGGTTGGTTACAACAAAACCGTCCGCCCAAAAGAGCATGGTCGCGCGGCTTTGAAAGCCAAAATTAGGGTTCAAGCCATCACGCGCGTCCATCTTCTCCGGCACGAATGGAGGGTCACAGATTAGATTAAGCAGGTCCGGTTATACCAGCATGACCACCGTGGACCCATCTACCTCCTCTTGCGGTCGGCCAAGGCATATCATGCCTGGCCAATCCAAAACGCCCGCTCAAACATGCGTGGTTACACTTCCCAAATTGCAAATCGATCTCGACCACTCAACTTCACCGGACGAATTGGGTGGCTTACATCGCGTTTTCATGAGACGGTGAGACATGGGCGTGAACATCAGCCCGCCACCTTCACGCCAAGCCAACCGGCCAAGACCGACCAAGCTAGGTCGTCTTGGAAAACGCACCGGAAGAGAGCATGGCGCGCGGCTTCTTTGCGGCATCAAACTCTTATTGCAAATCGATCTCGACCACTCAACTTCACCGGACGAATTGGGTGGCTTAGATCGCGTTTTCATGAGACGGTGAGACATGGGCGTGAACATCAGCCCGCCACCTTCACGCCAAGCCAACCGGCCAAGACCGACCAAGCTAGGTCGTCTTGGAAAACGCGGAAGAGAGCATGGCGCGCGGCTTCTTTGCGGCATCAAACTCTTATCGCAAATCGATCTCAACCACTCAACTTTACCGGTCAAATTGAGTGGCTTAGATTGCGCCTTCTTGGGAAAGTGAAGTATGGACGTGCACACCGGCGTGTTGTCTACACACATGCCCGGTCGGTCCTCTTCAAAACCTTTCCCATGCTTAGTTTCGACCAAGCTAAAGAGTGATGCTTGCGCACCTCTTTAAAAACCCTAATTTCATCAACGGTCGCGAGATGAGTGTCTCAAACATCATCTCATCCGTCCGCCTTCACCCGACTTGGTTATACAACCCAGTCGGGAGTTATTTGGTTAGTGAGGAGTCATTACCCATCACTTTACCACACCGCAATGCGTGCACTGCATAAAATACACACGATACTTCACAAGTATCGACTTTACGAAATAACGTGATTATTCAATTCAGCATTACATGCTATCTTTCGTGGATCCACGATCCACATTCCAGACATCAATCATGTCACAAACCGGGGATGCATCTTGGGGTATTGGTCTGGCGGTTTACGGCGTGCGGCGTGCAACGCGCCATCACAAGAACGTGTTAGGAAGTCATGGACGGTTAGAGATGAACAGGAAAAGTGGGCAAGAGGTGGTCGTGTGTTACCGACACACAACTCCACTACTCCATCATTCCACTACCTCCACTTCCCACGAGAAACGTGAATGAGGCTCAATGACTTGTATAAATAGGGTCTCCGCCCTATTTCCAAAACAACAAGGGAATAACGTAGAGAACAACACAAGTTCGTCGGCGAAACAAGGAAAATCAACATCCGAGCCTCCTTACATTAACCGTAAGCTTGCTCACTTTTCTGTCACAAGTCATAAGCAAGCCAACACTTTCACAATCTCAACACCTTCTTCGCTTCCCTCCCTAAGATCAACCCCATCTCCTTCACTTTGTGGACCGAAACAAGTCTGGAACGGCCATTTCTTGGTTTAGGCCGGACTTGCACAGATTGATCTCTCGAATCTACAAGCACTCACCGCGTGAGTGCATTTGTTGAAGGTTTAGATTCATTCCTCATCCACACCCCAAATTACCAAATTCTGCAAGGAGTAATTTTCACCCATCAACAATTGGCGACCACGGTGGGAGATTAATCTCTCGGTTGTAAAGTCAATTTCTTGAAATTCAATTCAATTTCATCAATCTCAAAAGGGTAGATCTTAGAATCGATTCAATCAAAAAATCATTATGGTGGAATTAAGGTGCGGGTCAGCAATCAATTCTGATGGAGCCGTTGTGGATAACAATCCTGGTGTTGAAGTACCTGTCAGTGGAGCTACCGTGGTCAACACATCTCGTGGAGCCGTCACTTCTACCACCAGCACCAGTGTAGCAGCAGATATCCCAGTAGGAATAACTCCTCCCATCACCAGAGCCAGAGCAGCCGCAAATCCGGCATCTCTTCGAGCGTAACGCCTCCAGTGGTTACCAGAGCAACAACTTTCACTCCTCCACCGGGACGAGGAGCCGGAGACACAAGAGGAAGGCCGCCGTCTAGTACCATTGCGAGACTTGATGGAGAAACAGGAAATTCTTGCTAAAACTCAAACAGATATGGCCGCAACTCGGAAAAGAGGTACTCACTTTCCTTAAAACTTTGGTGAACGATTACCGCAAGATTCACGGCAACCCTTGGAGTCGGCGAGAGATGCATTCAATACACCGGAGCGGTGTTTCCACTCGGACTCACATGAATGAAGAAACTCGTGTTGCTCCTGAGCGCCAAGGGGAGAGAGGCCCAGTCTTCCAACTTCATTACGCGTGAAGATCTAGAGCGACTTCTCCAAAATCGAGGAAAAGGGGACCGAACGGACATACACCAACATCGGCCGCCGTACCCTCAAGATGTGCAACGGATTCCTCTACCAAGAGGTTACACCTCTCCCAGTTCTCCCTCTACGACGAGTCTTGGTAATGCTCGTGAACACATTTCTCGATTCTTGGAAGCCTTGGGGAACATGAATACAATCATGTTTTACGCCTAAAAGAATTCTCAAAATCACTCACGGGGAGGGCATACACTGGTACAACAACATTGCGCCTAACAAAGCATATCCAATTGGAGCGAGATGGTCGAGTGCTTTCTACGGGAAGTATTTCTTCGTGTCCGAACAAATCACGTTTTCGGACACTGGGAAGAATTCTCCGGCGGAACAATGAACATCCCAACGACTTCGTTAAAAGATTGAACCCAAGCACTTTGGACTCATCACGACCCGAATGTTACCGAACGGCAATTGGTGGAATCATGCATCAATGGGATGATACCCATATACCGCGCTCTGTTAGAGAATCGGGCTTTCAAACATTCTACGAACTCCACGAAGGCTGCAAAACGTTCGGCAACAAGCGCACCAGCATTACTAGAAAGAACCCGAGTTGTTCGAAGTGAAGATTTGCGTGAAAGTCGAGGAAGCAGGCGTCTCACGAACAAACAATACAACACTGGTCCTTCTGTGAGTGTGGTAGCGGAGGAGAAAAGAGGAAAGCTTCGATAACGGAACAACAAACCAAGCGAACATCCTCGGCACACAAGACTTCGTCTCGAAAAGGAACAGACAAAACTCCTGCACAAAACGCCAAAGACACGGGTTTTCCTTTTCCCATGAATGAAGTGATAGAGCTCTTGGAAGCGTGGATCCAAGATGATGCCGTAAAACTACCCCCTATCGGGCGTCCTCCGACCGAGGAAGAAATAGCGAGATCCCGAGATCTTGTTGCTACCACAGGTTCGTCCATCATCCAACCAAAGATTGCAACGAGGTTGAAACAAATATTCATGGAAAAGGTAGAGACAGGGAACTCCGGCTTGGAAACGAAGGTGTTCATAGAGATCCTCTACCTATCGGGAACTGCATGATTTCTGGGGACTCTGTTCGCAAGACCGTGCAATCTATGATGGAGCACATGTGTGAAATCTTATATTTCTCCAAGGGGCAACGTCAAGACATATTTGCGGCCCTCAACCACGTTGTGTCAGGCAGGCGTCTGTATCCGAACCGGTCCAAGAACCTCAGTCTTTCTGAAAGATGCGAGCAAAGGCTGGGGACTCCTAACCGTCACTCGTTTGAGAAACGTTGAGTTCGATAACGCGTTGATCGATACGGCTTCAGAGTTTAACATCATTACAGTCAAGACCTTGAGAACGGCAAAGATCTCGAAGCAAGAAGCTACCCGTCATCCAACTGTGGTCAGGGATTCAGCAGGAGAGCTTAGAGATGCATATGGATACATTGATCTTGAAGTCAAATTGGGTGATGCCTCGACGCAAGCAAAGTTCTACATAGTCAAAGACCATCCCAACTACGACATGATCCTAGGAAGCTCTTGGATGCGGGACAACAAAGCCATCTTGGAGGTCTGTCCTCTACCGGTTTCGGTACTGAGAGAATCTCCAACACGCCCATTTGGACTACGATTTGTCATTGCCGCACCAACAACTTGCCAATATGACACAACTTCACGGAGAGAGCACTGTCGGCATACACTTTGAAAGGTTCCGGTCTCAAGTAAGTCTCATCACACAACCCTCCTTGCAAACTACCGCCCCTCATTTTGACAAGTCTGGGACTGGCTCCAACCGACAAACCAACCCCGGCTAGGAGATGTGAATGGGAAGCCGCCCCTTTCAAACGTTTTATCGGGAGCATAGAAGGCTGTCTTGGTCAAAGACAACAAGGCCAAGGTCCAAGTGTCTGCACGCTCAAACCCATTCGGAATTGGAGACCTAGTGACGAAGGCGACTACATTCAATGTTGGAAACATAACGGTGAAGATGACCACTCTACCTGACTCACCCACCAAAAGAGAAGATGAACCGTGCACACAGTAGCGAGATGTTATCCTAGGTGGCTACTTTGCAAGCTCATCAACGCCGATAACCTGGAGGGCATAACAGTTCACTCACGATGGCTCAAACCTTACCGAACTTAAGATCTTTGTGCTACCACTTTCCGGCATCCTACACACCTTAAAACGTTTGTGCTATATTTTTCCAGCGTGTTTCCTTTTATAATTTCATGTCATATTTGTAATCCCTCCAGAAAATGATTGCAATACTTGCATTCATAGCTAGGGTTTCAATTTTCAATTTTCAATTGAAGCATTATTTTCATCTGAGAACCTCTTTACTCCTAAAAACACCAACCCCTGAGTCAGCTTAAATCAGTCCACTGGAGCAAGAAAAGAAACCCTAAGCAAACATCTCACGGGATGAAGGAAATAGAACGTGTGCGGAAAATGATTTGAGCCATCTGCCCAGCAAAGCCAGGAAGATATTGCATCACAGGTCCGTGGATATTCCATTCTGAGTATAACTTCTTTTATCACTAAGAATTATGTATGAAGGCGCACCCTTGCGCTGAGAAGGTTCGATTCTGATCTTGGCAAAGGATTGTAAAGGAAAGCTTTATTCAAATAATCAAAAGAAAAACCTTGAACTCAGCCGCCACTGAGTACAAGGAAGATGTTCGAGCATGCAGAATATACTTGGAAAGAAAAACAAAACAAAAGAAATTTCAATCATCAAGAGGGTCGGTCTCGCCCACATCACCGTCAGCTCCGTCACCTGTCGATGCACCTCCCTCCGGATCTTCCTCAACTTCTGCATCGGGCATCCCCGCAGCAGCAGCAGCGCACTCCATCCCAACATCTTCAGCAGGAGCATCAAAGGGCATAGCAACACCGGGGGCCACGCAAATTGCCTTCGAATGTTCGGGTTCGTGCAGTATCGAGAATCAAGGATTATCACGCCGTCTGAACCGGGTAATCACACTTGCCTTCATTCGGGGGTCGTTCATGCTCAACTCTCCGCCTCTTTAACCGCCTTTGCAAATCTCTCGCCCTTGCGCTTACTAGTGTCTGCAGCGTTTCCTCGCGCCTCCGCCGCTCCTCCATGTCAATTGCGGTGAAAGTGCACAGATACGTCCTCTGACAATACGAAGGTGGGAGATAGACATCCCCCTGTATAGCACAGCCGACTTCACGAAGAGGAAGATCGATCTTAGCCATCACTTCTCCATGCGCATGGTTTTCAGGCTTGTCAACTTCAAAACTTCTTTCTGGGGAAGCAACAGAATGAGCGTCTACCGCTTCCATGATAATCTGCAGAGAAGAAGAGGTTATGAGCACACAAAAAAAAAAAAAAAAAAAGAGAGGATCATCAAAACTATCGATCAGCTAATCAGAAAATCAGAGCAGTACCTGAGATACCTGGGATATAGAATAAACGACCACGTTGAGATGATTCTTTATAATCTCACAAGTCGACAGAATCCCAGAAGGAAGAGAAGTCTCTACTTACCACCTATGAAGGCTACTAATTCGGGATAACAATCAACAAGGCTTATCAAATATACCTGAGGAAGGCCGTGTATAACTAAGGAAGTACACCTGAAGGAGCGGCCGAGCTCATACATGTACAAGAGGAACCAAAGCGACTCACCGGATCAAGTCCTGCTTCCTTCGCATCCTTAATCAAGACCGACCAGTTCCAGGGAAACGCCTGACAATGTGAAACTATCCGGTAAATATGTATTCACTCTAGCTTGGTCATTTCTGTATGTCACCATCTCATGCCTACCACACAATAGTGTAACCATTATATGCTAGGCAGGGGACTTAATGTTGATGGTGGATTTTCGTTTAAGGTTAAATTTGTAAGTAACCAAAAAATCATGCGCTGACATCTTGTAAAAGATAAAGCCGTTTATAAGTGATGGATACTCCTCACTTAATTCACCAAGAATGGAGCATGTAGCAACAATCCCATTGCAGTGAATACATGAAATTCCTCAGGTTGGAGCATGCGGCAACAATCCCTTCTGTGAATTTCATATCGGCCTTGTATTTCTGTACCCATTATCGGTGTGGCATGACGGTGAGTGTTACTCTTCTGAGTAACACGAACCTCCAAGCACTATAATGAATCCATGTACGAAATACCCGTACAGGCTGATTCTCGGTGTGTTATACTAGCCCGAGCCCTCTCGGTGTGTTATACTAGCCCGATTGAGCCCCTCTCGGTGTGTTATACTAGCCCGATTGAGCATCCGGACTTGACCTGTATCGGTCTCGGATATGATACGATCGCGATCATCCAACTCCACAAGCATGATTGGATGACCACAGATCAATTCCATCACCCCCAAGCGGTATGGAATACACACGGCCTTAGCTCCAACTCCAAATATTGATGACTCGATCAATTCCATCATCCAACTCCACAAGCATGATTGGATGACCACGGATCAATTCCATCACCCCAAGCGGTATGGAATACACACGGCCGACCCGCATGGTCGACCATTGGCCTTCGCTTGCCAAGAAACCGTCCATACCAAGCATTATGGGCGGAAAACCTAAATTAGGGTTTGCGGCATATTACATGTGTCGCAAAACGGTCTCAACCGTCCATCTTCGCGGCATAGATGGAGGGTGTAGATGTAGACTCAAAGGGCCGGAGCATGTCGACACAATCACCGTGTGACCGCCTACACACTTGACCCATCGGTCAAAGCCAACCATGGTTGGTTACAACAAAACCGTCCGCCCAAAAGAGCATGGTCGCGCGGCTTTGAAAGCCAAAATTAGGGTTCAAGCCATCACGCGCGTCCATCTTCTCGGCACGAATGGAGGGTCACAGATTAGATTAAGCGAGTCCGGTTATACCGGCATGACCACCGTGGACCCATCTACCTCCTCTTGCGGTCGGCCAAGGCATATCATGCCTGGCCAATCCAAAACGCCCGCTCAAACATGCGTGGTTACACTTCCCAAATTGCAAATCGATCTCGACCACTCAACTTCACCGGACGAATTGTGGGTGGCTTAGATCGCGTTTTCATGAGACGGTGAGACATGGGCGTGAACATCAGCCCGCCACCTTCACGCCAAGCCAACCGGCCAAGACCGACCAAGCTAGGTCGTCTTGGAAAACGCACCGGAAGAGAGCATGGCGCGCGGCTTCTTTGCGGCATCAAACTCTTATTGCAAATCGATCTCGACCACTCAACTTCACCGGACGGGTGGGTGGCTTAGATCGCGTTTTCATGAGACGGTGAGACATGGGCGTGAACATCAGCCCGCCACCTTCACGCCAAGCCAACCGGCCAAGACCGACCAAGCTAGGTCGTCTTGGAAAACGCGCCGGAAGAGAGCATGGCGCGCGGCTTCTTTGCGGCATCAAACTCTTATCGCAAATCGATCTCAACCACTCAACTTTACCGGTCAAATTGAGTGGCTTAGATTGCGCCTTCTTGGGAAAGTGAAGTATGGACGTGCACACCGGCGTGTTGTCTACACACATGCCCGGTCGGTCCTCTTCAAAACCTTTCCCATGCTTAGTTTCGACCAAGCTAAAGAGTGATGCTTGCGCACCTCTTTAAAAACCCTAATTTCATCAACGGTCGCGAGATGAGTGTCTCAAACATCATCTCATCCGTCCGCCTTCACCGACTTGGTTATACAACCACAGTCGGGAGTTATTTGGTTAGTGAGGAGTCATTACCCATCACTTTACCACACCGCAATGCGATACCTGCATAAAATACACACGATACTTCACAAGTATCGACTTTACGAAATAACGCAGATTATTCAATTCAGCATTACATGCTATCTTTCGTGGATCCACGATCCACATTCAGGACATCAATCATGTCACAAACTGGGGGATGCATCTTTGGGGTATTGGTCGGCGGTTTACAGCGTGCAGCGTGCAACGCGCCATCACAAGAACGTGTTAGGAAGTCATGGACGGTTAGAGATGAACAGGAAAAGTGGGCAAGACTGGTCGTGTGTTACCGACACACAACTCCACTACTCCATCATTCCACTACCTCCACTTCCCACGAGAAACGTGAATGAGGCTCAATGACTTGTATAAATAGGGTCTCCGCCCTATTTCCAAAACAACAAGGGAATAACGGAGAACAACACAAAGAAAAACAAGACAGAAAATCAACATCCAGAGCCTCCTTACATTAACCGTAAGCCTGCTCACTTTTCTGTCACAAGTCATAAGCAAGCCAACACTTTCACAATCTCAACACCTTCTTCGCTTCCCTCCCTAAGATCAACCCCATCTCCTTCACTTTGTGACCGAAACAAGTCTGGAACGGCCATTTCTTGGTTTAGGCCGGACTTGCACAGATTGATCTCTCGAACCTACAAGCACTCACCGCGCAGTGCATTTGTTGAAGGTTTAGATTCATTCCTCATCCACACCCCAAATTACCAAATTCTGCAGGAGTAATTTTCACCCATCAACACCTGGCCTCATGAAGGAAGAGAGTAAAGGGTGAAATAATGAGAGGAGGTGGTAACCGCAAGGTGTTTATGGGTGAAAACGTTTTCACCATTATTTCCTCATTTATTTGACCGCTTTATTCCTTTTCACGCTTTCTTAATGTGAGCGTAGTGTACGCCGCAAATGTGACCGCCAAACCAAAACCCTGGAAAGCATCCCCCAGTTTGTGTTGATATCTCGAGTGTTGGTTGCACCTTGAGTGCAAGTGGCGCTGCTAGTGGCGCGTATGGCATGTGCCAATGGCATGTGCGGAATGCCTTGGTGGTAGGTTGCACGTTGAGTGTAAGTGGCAATGCCAGAGCTGCTAGTGGCATGTGTGGCATGTGCCAATGGCATGTGCGGAATGCCTTGGTGGTAGGTTGCACGGTTTGCAAGTTAGGCTACCAGCGTGTGTGTTTGGCATGTGCCAATGGCATGCGTGGCCGTTAGGGCCGTGGCTTTGGTAAGAAAAGCTACCAGCGAGCATGTTGGCATGTGCCAATGGCATGCGTGGCCGTTAGGGCCGTGGCTTTGGTAAGAAAAGCTACCAGCGAGCATGTTGGCATGTGCCAATGGCATGCGTGGGTCGTCGTGGCCGTGGCTTTGGTAAGAAAAGCTACCAGCGAGCATGTTGGCATGTGCCAATGGCATGCGTGGCCGTTAGGGCCGTTGCCTTGGTAGGAAAAGCTACCAGCGAGCATGTTGGCATGTGCCAATGGCATGCGTGGCCGTTAGGGCCGTGGCTTTGGTAAGAAAAGCTACCAGCGAGCATGTTGGCATGTGCCAATGGCATGCGTGGACGTTAGGGCCGTGGCCTTGGTAGGAAAAGCTACCAATGAGCATGTTGGCATGTGCCAATGGCATGCGTGGCCGTTAGGGCCGTGGCCTTGTAGGAAAAGCTACCGCGAGCATGTTGGCATGTGTGGCCGTTAGGGCCGTGGCTTTGGTAAGAAAAGCTACCAGCGAGCATGTTGGCATGTGCCAATGGCATGCGTGGCCGTTAGGGCCGTGGCCTTGGTAGGAAAAGCTACCAGCGAGCAAGTTGGCATGTGCCAATGGCATGCGTGGCCGTTAGGACCGTGGCCTTGGTAGGAAAAGCTACCAGCGAGCATGTTGGCATGTGCCAATGGCATGCGTGGCCGACTTGGCCTAGGTTGCATGGTTTGTAAGCCTAGGGCGCTACATTTGGCATGCGCCAATGGCATAGCGGCTTGGAAATATGGCTTGTGGTACGTGTTGGCATGTGCCAATGGCACGTACGGCCATGTTGACCTAGTTGCACGTTTTGCAAGCCTAGGGCGCTATATTTGGCATGTGCCAATGGCATAGCGGCTTAGTTTGGCATGGTTGCCAATGAGTGCGATATGTAGTTTGGTTTTGCCGTCGCTGCCATGGTGCGCAGTGTGCGGCTTGGTTTTGGCGTTGTTGCCATGGTGCGCAGTGTGCGGCTTGGTTTGGCATTGTTGCCATGGTGCGCAGTGTGCGGCTTGGTTTGGCATTGTTGCCATGGTGCGCAGTGTGCGGCTTGGTTTGGCATTGTTGCCATTGTGCGCAGTGTGCGGCTTGGTTTTGGCGTTGTTGCCATGGTGCGCAGTGTGCGGCTTGGTTTGGCATTGTTGCCATGGTGCGCAGTGTGCGGCTTGGTTTGGCATTGTTGCCATGGTGCGCAGTGTGCGGCTTGGTTTGGCATTGTTGCCATGGTGCGCAGTGTGCGGCTTGGTTTGGCATTGTTGCCATGGTGCGCAGTGTGCGGCTTGGTTTGGCATTGTTGCCATGGTGCGCAGTGTGCGGCTTGGTTTTGGAATTAGGGTTCTGTGTCGAAAACCCTAATCTGGTATTTTGAAAAAATACCCCTATTAATTATTTACACCTGAGTTAAATGCTCTTAGTTAATGTGTTGCGGGTAACACTAGGTCATGGGGTTTTACCATTCTACCCCTTGTTTAAAAACCACCATCAACACCTTCAAAAAGGTTTCTAAGATATCCCAAGCTTCTTGCGACTTAGTGCAGTTTGTCACATTGTGCTGAAGATTCGGGGTAATGGCATGTATGATGGCATTCAAACCGTCAGAATTTTACTTTGCAGCAAGTATCTCAGCAGGGGTGTATTCACCAATATTCTTGGGAACGTTTACATCACCAACTACCACGACGGGAGGATCATAGCCATTAACAACATATACCCATGATTGAAAATCACGCGCTTGAAGAAAATCTCGCATAGCAATTTTCCACCATAAGTAATTAGAGCCATCGAAGACTGGTGGTACGTTAATAGAGATAGCACCTCCGTCCATAGAGTCAGATCGCTACAAACACAGACTTATAAGGTCTTAAACATGTTTGCCTGCTCTGATAGCAATTGAAAAAGCGAGGGTCTAACAACCACACCTAATATTTCGCTTAGCAATCTGTATGGACAAGCTCCAATATACTTTCTAGAGAATCAACTAGACAGTCAGACTCAATCTAGAGAAAGGTATATCAAAGAGTTTATATCTCAATCTCTCGATTTGATCTTTACTCAAGCAAATAGAAATATGCGAGTCTTTATCAAAGAGAGATAACTTGGATGGTACCAAAGACCAATATCCAAGTGTCAATCAATTTAAATCAACCAAAAGGTCGGATATTCTAATTGATTGAACAACGCACAACCTGTCATATTTCAATTATATAAACAAATATAATGCGGAATAAAATAACACAGACACGCAGAATTTTGTTAACGAGGAAACCGTAAATGCGAGAAAAACCCGGGACCTAGTCCAGATTGAACACACACCTGTATTAAGCCGCTACATACTCTAGCCTACTCCAAATTAACTTCGGTCTGGACTGTAGTTGAACCCCAATCAATCTCACACTGATCCAAGGTACAGTTATGCTCCTACGCCTCTGATCCCAGCAGGATGATGCGTACTTGATTCCCTTAGCTGATCTCACCCACAACTAAGAGTTGCTACGACCCAAAGTCGAAGACTTTAATAAACAAATCTGTATCACACAGAAAAGTCTACAGAATAGATAAATCCGTCTCCCATGAATAAACATATGAGTTTTGTTCCGTGTTTTGATAAATCAAGGTGAACAGGAACCAATCAATAACCCGGACTTATATTCCCGAAGAACAACCTAGTATTATTGATCACCTCATGATGAGTGCCAAATAGTGCATATTTATACACCTTTTTATTGGCATTTTACTCATCTTTTGCGCTTAGAAATCAGATATTATCCCAGATTCTGTGTTTTCTTTGTTTTCAAGAATAAATATTTGTATTAATTAATTTTGTGTTTTTAGGTAATAAATAAAGCTCGGAGAATCGAGGAGCCAAAAGAGCGAAGAATTGAGTCGAGCATCTATGGAGTAGATGGCCAAAGCTCTTGCGCGCGTCGGTCGCAACCCAACTTACAAGACATGGGCTTGAGCTAACGATGACCGGATTCGAGTCCGCCTCATCCAGTAGTTAGATTCGATCTACCCTAGATCCGACGCTCGCTCCAACTGTGCCATCAAAGATTGCTGCTCCCGCTCAACACTAGATCACGCCAAAACCGCATACCACCCTTAGCCGTTGATTCCACTCCCGAGATCCAACGCTCGCTAAGCCCTTCTCATCAACTTTTTCAGTCATCCGCTTCACAAAGAAAATCTCCATACCCTATACCCACTCGAGCAAACCTATTCTCTCACCCATCTTCTCTTTCTTCTCCCCATGCCTCTCTGCCAAAACCCATACCTCCATCTCCCGACCAAACTCCACGGTCACCACCTCCATCTCCCGCCACAGCCTTGCAACCACCACTCCTGCAACATCCGCTCCATCTTCGTCACCTCTAGTTTTAGTTATCCCTTTCCTAGCCTCTCTCAACAACTCTAGAGGCTATGAAAGAGATAAATGGAACTAGGGTTAGGGTTCTGTGTAAGCAATCGATTAATGGAGTCAGAGATGATTGAGTAGAGCCATCACTCGATTCAGAGACATGGGTGAAGAGTATGTTTACTTTATTTTTCTATTTTATTTTGATTTTTGAGAAGAATTAGGGTTTGAGATATTTTCTCTTGCATGTATAAATAACAAAGTGAGTGGGGTGTTGTTAGGGCACGCTGGATTAGCCAGAGCAGTCATTTAGCTTTAATTTGGTTTAATTTTGTGTATTTTGTTATTCTACCATGTTTTAGTTTAATTTGCTAAGGTTTCATTGAAACCCTAATTTCCTGATTATGTTTAAACTCTGTTGAATGTTCTTGAGGGCTTAAATTTTTAGATGCTTTCAATTCTAGCATCTAACACTCTTCTCTCACAATGCATGCCAATGCCATGGATGCATTGTAGTTAGGTTACACTTGTGTTTAGAATGCTACACTCAATCCTTAGAATCATAGGCTAATTCTCTTGATTGGTTGTGCTTCATTAGACAACCAAGTACTCTAGGTTAGCAAATTAGCTGGTAATTGAAGGATTACAAGGAGAAACTCCTTAGCTAGGTGATGGAATTGACACACCTCACTTGTCTACCATAGGAACAAGAAACCTCAACTCGAGTTGAGCACACACTAGGAATTTAGTGGTGGATTTGAAGACTTAGCATACTTTTATCACTGTCTTTTACCTTAGTTTAGGTTTACTTCATTTCACCTTAGCCGTATCGGCAACCAAAACATCTTTGTTACCTTGTCACTACACCATGTCACTCTTGAAGTCAGTTTAGCATAGCCATAGATCATTGTAAGCACTCCTCGTCTCTATGGATCGACCCGTACTTGCCGCGTCTCCGATAGACGCCGTGCACTTGCGGTTATCACCGTAGGCCATAAATTATACACTTCTCGAGGCCTACCAAGTTTTTGGCGCCGCTGCCGGGGACTTGGCGTGTGCCCTGTTTCGATCTTTGTCTTGCTTCACTGAATTTGCATCCCTGTATATATGTTTGCATTGTAGTTCTTATTATATCATTGCACTTAGCTGTAATTTGCATCTCTGTTGAAGCATCTTTCTTCTTAGTAGTAAGCTCAAGCATCTTTCATTAGCTCTGTAACCTAGCTAAATTTTTTTCTTTTTCTTGCACCTTTTACATTCTTGCAGTGTTGTATTGCATCTTGCTTTAACTGTGAAGCTCGGGAACTAAAATTTTTGTTGAAGTGCAGTGCTTGTTGTGCTTGTTGGTCATATTCTTGAGCCAACCCAAAGAAGGCATGGAAAAGCTCAAGTTTGAGATTAGCTTGTGATTGAACTGTAATTGACCCTTGCATTGCTTTGTGAGTGAGGTAAGCTTTGTAAGTGTAGTATTTTGTGAGTCGAGTGCATGATCCGATCAATTAGCTTTTAATGCTCATAAGCATGATAACTGTGATTTCTGCATGATAACTTTGAGTTGAACTCTAACTTGAAGTCAATTGTGAGTTTTGTCTGCATGATAACCCTGCTCCCTTGCCAGCCCCTGAAGCTACAAGTTGAGCTACAACCTGTGTTCTATGCTTGTGTACACCCTGAGCATGTGGTAAACAGCTGACCTTGTTCATTGGCTGTTGATCTTCTGCATTTGTGATTGGTGACTTGTGCATTAAATTTTGTGCCTTAACAAGCACCAGCTCCAGCCCCTGCAGCTGTGAGTTAGGGCTCCAACTTACCTGCAAGCCCATTGAAAACCAAAAGGGTCAACTGACCCTGTTGAACTTGTGATATGTTGTAAACCCTAAGCATCTTTGTTTGTAATCCCTGGGCTATGTGAACCATCTCGTGTATGATGGGCTAAACCTTAGCTAATTTCTTGCATAAACCGAACCAACTAAGCCTTGCTCTGTCAACTCCGAGCAATCTTAGCTTTAACAAGCCCACATAAGCATAAACGCTCTTCTCTGAAACCCAACCATTGGGCTCAAAGATAAACCGAACCACCCAAGCCCACATAAGCCTCTCTGCTGGGCTCTGCTCACTGCTGGGCCACTTCTGCCTAAGCTGGGCTCTGCTGCTGGGCTGCTCACAATCAAACTGCTGGGTTGCGCACAAAACTCAGCCCACATACTGGGCCATTCAATCTGGGCTCTACTTCTGCCAACCCAAGCTGGGCTGTGCTGTTTTCACAAAACCTGGGTTTCCCACATAAACCAAAGCTCCCAACAAAACCAAATGAATCCCATTGAAACCAAATCCCAATAAACCAATCCCACCAAAACCAAACTTAGTCCACTTCAACTGGGCTTTGAGTTCAATTTGAGTTGATAAATCATGTCGGGATTTTGGTACGCATCAGGGATGGAACCAAATCCATTAGAGAGCTTGCTTACGGGCACGCTTCACGGGATGAACCCCACATACCATAGTGATTTTAGGGAATTTTATGCGCCTTCTCGGGGCCCCGACCTCACATACCCTAATCACTATGAGCACATGCATCATCCACCACAGGTTGAAAATGAACACTTTCCTCATACCCAGTCATCACTTCTAGATCAATTAGAAGCTCAAGTTTATGCTTTAGAAAGGCAATTACATGAGCAGTCTGTCAAATCTAATCCCCTAGGCAATATGAAATGCATGCTTGCACCTTATGTGGTGGCTTAGACCACCTGCTGAGAAATCTTGTTATATTTTGCATGATTTTAGGCAGTCTAGGGAAAGCCATGATAATCAAATGTACGAATTGTCTAGAAGTGACTATGACCATGCACACATGCATCATTCACCACAGTGGGGAGATGAGCAATTTTATACTCCCCCAACTCCTAGTTTGCAATCAATAATGGAAACACTCATAGAGCAAAATGCTAGGCTTGAAATGAATGCAATGCATGACCATCCATATAGCAACATGTCTGAATTTCCCTTCTCTAGTGAACCTCATGCTCAACTATACAATGAATATCCATATGAGGAATGCATACCCACTAGTGAAGACTCTCCTTCAATGGAACAACTCAAGATGATTCTTCAAAGGAACCTGATTGAGTTACAAAATGATAGGATTGAAAATAGTGTTTCTAGTCTTACTCATGCAACTAACATTGAATATAAACCTAATCCAGAGGTAGATGAGTACACTAAAAATACTACATTTTTGAATGGAGAGATGAATTCTTGCTATGATGATGATGATGAATATGAAGAGCATGTGTATTTTGAAAATGTAGTAGAATCTTTAGGTTTAGAGACATTAATTGTCTCTTCTGTGAACCCTATGAATGATGCTTCTTCTAATATTCATATATGTGATGATGATGTGGAACCTGTGCAATTATCCTGTGAAAATGAACATGATTTACCCTCTTTTGACTTTAGGAAAGTGTGTGATGGTACAAATGATTTTAAAAATGAAAACAACCTAGATGTACCTAACCTCTCTCCTGAGTCACAAATTGAAACTCTTCCACCAAACCTAGGTGTAGTTTGTCACAAAATTGCAAAACCAACTTTTCTGAAAATGCCTAACTTAGGCTTAGAGCTTTGTGCTTCCCAAGTCCTCTTGGACTATTTTGCATCAAAGTATGACACCTTTAGGGAACCACAGTTGGAATGTGTATGTATGCCTGTAATTAGCAAAACTCATTTTGAGTTAGACCTTTTGCATGATGTACCTTTAAAATTGCAAGATTTTGTTCTCACAAACACACTGTTCACAAGTTTAGGTTTGGGGGAAACTCCTTCACATCTGTGAGTCTTACTTGCACTATCATATTATATTTGTGTAAGGCTGTTAATGTGTGTACATATTTTCTATTGGGTTGATCCTCAACTCTTTAGATTGTTAGTTTATGGTGAATTTTCATTGTATATATCCAGTAGGACTTGTTAAATTTTCTTTTCTTGAATCGGTTGAGTCTTCATGCGCATATATTATGCTAATCCGATATGATCTCCGTTGAGAATGTTGGATTCTAGCCTTGACTAAAGAAGCTTAACCGTGCTCGCCGACATCCAGTAATCTCTTCCCTTTTTCTCTTATCAGCATAGTTCTCTCGGTATGTGACTGTTTAAAATTTTTCTATATGTCGACACATTGAGGACAATGTTTGATTTAGGTTTGGGGGTGCATTTGCATATTTTTGCATTTAGAGTTTTTAGTCTTTTTAACCTTTTATTTCAATTTAAAAAAAAAAAAAAAAAAAAAAATTATTTCAAAATTTCAAAAAAACTTTTTGCAAATAAAAACCTCCAACTTTTAGAGATTTTAGAGTCACTAGCATGCTTCTAGCTATGTTTACATAGAGAGTTCTGACCGAAATAACAAAAGTTAGAAGTACCGGAGAACACAATCGGGTTCCTTAGTTGATTAGAGCGTTAAAGTTGGATTTAACCATACCGGAGGGCGAATTAGGTGTTGTTAGATATTCGGTAGTAGAATTGTGATCACCCATAGTGGAGACTACCCATTTTACATCAAGTGAGGCACCAACCTTCAATTTTTGCAACTTTCTAGAAAAGTTTGTTAGAGTGTGTGTCACCATACGTAAATTCCGGGTAGGAATGGTGAGCTACCCAACTTCGCACCAATTTCAGCACTACTTTTGATCTCTTGAGTGCTAGTTTTTGTCAATCATGAGGGTGACGTCTAAAGATGAAAACTCCTTCTAAATACCGATTCGCAGTTAGCATCTCTCTCTCTCAATCGGCAAGACCCATAGAAACACATCATCGCGGCAAACGGAGCGACATCGAGAATATTGAAAGAAAAATTGATATAGTCCAAGGTTTATGTGCAACAAAGAAAAGAAAATAGGATGAGAATTAATAAAATTTATAAAATCAAGACAATACAAGTTGTGGAAAAATTGAGTGATAAAGTCCTTTGTCCATGGAGTTAGTTGTTTCATTATTTGTATTTTTATTTTCACTTATTGTAATCTCAAAAAAAAAAAAAAAAAAAAAAAAAAAAAAAAAAAAAATATTGTAGTTTATTTTTGCTACCACCATGGTAAAGAAGAATTTAAAAAGAAAAATCCAAACAACAAGGAATTTGAGTAGAAAAGTTAAAAATTGTTAAGTTTTGTGAAGTTTAGAAGTTCGTCATCAACAATTGAAGACCGAAGACCGAAGATTGAAGACGTTTCTATGGTTCTTATGAGAGAGTGATATTAATTGCCGATCGGGTGAGAAGTGAGTGAGTACTCCCACCCCTTACTAATGGTTGATTTCCTTTCTTAAAGATCATCAGAAAAAGATTCTTTTTGTCCACACCTCTGTGGAGTCTCCAGATTTTATATCGGAAGGTTATCCTTCTTACCTACAACGTGTGCAGGATTTCTCTCTTTATTCCTGCCTGCACACATGAGAGACTAAAAAAGCGATCTTTTTGAGTGCAATTATCATAAAACCCTAATGGTGAGGCAGAAGTTGAGACTTATGATCACAATCGAATCCGAATTCTTTCATATGGTATGGTTACTTCTCGCTCGGTACTTAAGGATGAGAAGGCGTTCTTTGGTAGTTCTAACTTCTGTTACTAGCACGCGTGAAACTCTATGTCCTCATAGCTTCTAGGATGCTTGAGACTCTTTTACACTACGAAGTTGGAGAAGGTTTTGTGGGTACACCTCTGGTAAACCCTCACGAGACTACAACTCGTCCACTAGGGACACCTAGGGGTTTAAAGGCTTAGTGCATACGCTAAATGCATTCGAGAGACCTGCGACAGGGGTATAGTTAGGATTTCTTATTTTCTGTTTCACTTGAGGACAAGTAAAATTCAGGTTTGGGGGTATTTGATGAGTGCCAAATAGTGCATATTTATACACCTTTTTATTGCCATTTTACTCATCTTTTGCGCTTAGAAATCAGATATTATCCCAGATTCTGTGTTTTCTTTGTTTTCAAGAATAAATATTTGTATTAATTAATTTTGTGTTTTTAGGTAATAAATAAAGCTCGGAGAATCGAGGAGCCAAAAGAGCGAAGAATTGGAGTCGAGCATCTATGGAGTAGATGGCCAAAGCCCCGCGCGCGCATCGAGTCGCAACCCAACTTACAAGACATGGGCTTGAGCTAACGATGACCGGATTCGAGTCCGCCTCATCCAGGCCGTTAGATTCGATCTACCCTATATCCGACGCTCGCTCCAATTTGTGCCATCAAAGATTGCTGCTCCCGCTCAACACTAGATCACGCCAAAACCGCATTCCACCCTTAGCCATTCAGATTCCACTCCCGAGATCCAACGCTCGCTAAGCCCTTCTCATCAACTTTTGCTGTCCCTGCTTCACAGCAAAATCTCCATACCCTATACCCACTCGAGCAAACCTATTCTCTCACCCATCTTCTCTTTCTTCTCCCCCATGCCTCTCTGCAAAACCCATACCTCCATCTCCCGACCAAACTCCACAGTCACCACCTCCATCTCCTGCCACAGCCGCTCCATCTTCGTCACCTCTAGTTTTAGTTATCCCTTTCCTAGCCTCTCTCAACAACTCTAGAGGCTATGAAAGAGATAAATGGAACTAGGGTTAGGGTTCTGTGTAAGCAATCGATTAATGGAGTCGAGAGATGATTGAGTAGAGCCATCACTCGATTCGAGAGACATGGGTGAAGAGTATGTTTACTTTATTTTTCTATTTTATTTTGATTTTTGAGAAGAATTAGGGTTTGAGATATTTTCTCTTGCATGTATAAATAACAGTGAGTGGGGTGTTGTTAGGGCACGCCTGGATTAGCCAGAGCAGTCATTTAGCTTTAATTTGGTTTAATTTTGTGTATTTTGTTATTCTACCATGTTTTAGTTTAATTTGCTAAGGTTTCATTGAAACCCTAATTTCCTGATTATGTTTAAACTCTGTTGAATGTTCTTGAGGGCTTAAATTTTTAGATGCTTTCAATTCTAGCATCTAACACTCTTTTCTCACAATGCATGCCAATGCCATGGATGCATTGTAGTTAGGTTACACTTGTGTTTAGAATGCTACACTCAATCCTTAGAATCATAGGCTAATTCTCTTGATCAAGTTGTGCTTCATTAGACAACCGAGTACTCTAGGTTAGCAAATTAGCTGGTAATTGAAGGATTACAAGGAGAAACTCCTTAGCTAGGTGATGGAATTGACACACCTCACTTGTCTACCATAGGAACAAGAAACCTCAACTCAGTTGAGCACACACTAGGAATTTAGTGGTGGATTTGAAGACTTAGCATACTTTTATCACTGTCTTTTACCTTAGTTTAGGTTTACTTCATTTCACCTTAGCCGTATCGGCAACCAAAACATCTTTGTTACCTTGTCACTACACCATGTCACTCTTGAAGTCGGTTTAGCATAGCCATAGATCATTGTAAGCACTCCTCGTCTCTGTGGATCGACCCGTACTTGCCGCGTCTCCGATAGACGCCGTGCACTTGCGGTTATCACCGTAGGCCATAAATTATACACTTCTCGAGGCCTACCACCTCACAATAATCTTAATCGACGCAGCGAAAAAAGATATTGCGGAATCACAAACGATGAGACGAAGTGTTTGTGATTTCTTTTCTATCTTGCCTATCGGAGATATAAATCTCAAGCCAATTATTTCAATTGTACTCGTACGATAAAAACAGCAAGATCAGATCATACAACTACAAGAAAAGTAGTATCGGTCTGGCTTCACAATCCCAATGAAGTCTTAAAGTCGTTAACCTGGTTTTAGAAGAAGAAAACCAAAGGTTAAAGGAGAATCGACTCTAACTTAGCAAACTAGTATCACACGTAAAGTGTGGGGATTAGGTTTCCCAGTTGCTAGAGTTCTCCCTTATATAGTCTTTCAAATCAGGGTTTGCAATCAATGTTAGCTTGGTAACAAAGCATTCAATATTCACCGTTAGATAAAAACCTGATTAGATTCAAGCTAATATTTCTCAACCGTTGGATCGAAAACTTAGATTGTTACACACAAATGAAATGTTCAATTTTGGGTTTATGAACCGTACCCAAACATTAACATTTGTTGGTTCAACAATAGTCAACCAAATTGTTAGCCATATGATCACTCTCATATCAACCACATTCTTCTTCGCCATAACTAGTTCAAATGACTCAAATGAACTAGTTAGAGAGTTGTTCAATTGCTTAGATCTTATGTAACTACACAAGACACAATCGAAGCAAAAACAGTTTGATTCACTCGAATCGGTTCATGAACTTTATAGCTACGGTTTGCAAAAGCATTCCTTAGTTTATATAAACATTAGTTCAAGAACAACTGTTTTTAGATATAACCTACTCAAGTTCGCGGACTTAAGCTCATGAAAGGAGTACACAAACTCCAGCAGAAATTCTCGGGTAAGAACTTCCGCCAGTTCGCGGACTTGGCTTGCGCCACTTCCATTTTTCTTGATCAACAAAGTTCGCAAACTTTGGTTCAAGGAATAAGGACTTATACATATATGTGTTTCCACAATAATGCTTATATCCTACCAATGGTTATGTAATCTAAACTCTCATTTCAATCATTGAAACATTCTCAGAGAACGTTATATAGCCGTTATTCACAGACCATTTTTCGTCAAAGCAATTTCCAAAGTGATTGAAACATAACATGACTTTCGTCACTAGGTAAAGATGAATTCGGTTAAAGCGAAAGCTTACCAACACATATTTCGAGAAATAGATAGGCGAGTTAAACTCGGCTTGAAATAGCAAATGTGTATAATGAAAGTATGTACGTCTAAACGACTTTTGTCTCAAGAGTAGGAGATAGAGTAAATAGACTTTTGAGTGACAGATAAGTTCAAGTCTCCACATACCTTTTAGTCGATGAAGTTCCACCGGTTCCTCGAGTAGTCCTTCGTCTTGTATGATGATTGCCATAGAGTTCTTGAGCTCAACTACACTTTCTATCCTAGTCTGAGACCTTTAGCTACATAGGATAGAAATCAAGACTTATAGTTTTGATCACTAACATTGACAAACATGCTTGAGATAGCAACGCATGCGAGTTCGACCGAGCAATGCTCTAACAAGTAGGCTTATTGGTCCGGCTATTCATTGCAAATATTTGGATGACCAATATGTGTGAAATGTTAGAACCGATCTTAACCCATGTTATGTATCTTGGTATCACTAATCACAATGCCTAGACTTATAATTTGGTATGACCTGTTTTGATAATTAGTGTAACCGATCCTAAGTAATCACCATGTAATGGTATGATCGATTATTGTAATTGGTGTGAGCGATCCTAGTAATTGGTGTGACCGCTCATGAGTGTGTATGACCGATTCTTGTAATTGGTGTAACCGGTCCTGGTAACTGGTGTGACCGATCACAAGTAATACCATGTGTAGATGGAACCGATTCTTGTAACTGGTGTAACCAATCCTAGTGACTGGTGTGACCGATCACAAGTAATTCCATATTTAGGTATAACCTATCCTAGTAATTGGTAGAACCGATTGAACCCATGTATGTGATTTGATATGATCAATCACATAGTAGTTTTAGAATACGGGCAAACCAATTCTAAACTTGTTTGGAAGTGTGGTATACCCGATTCCAAGAATGCAATCCATGTAAATAAAATATAGATTTTCAGTGAAAAGATGTCAACATACTTTGAACACGAGCAGTAACTCTTATTATTTATTGTTCAAAGATATTCCTTGGTACTCAAGATGATCCCATGACGAAATAAATTAAGAATCTTTTAATTAAGGTTTTTGGTTTTATATGCTTTAATTACCAATAATTAATGCATAGCTCTAGAGAATAAAAATTAGTAATGTGCATTTACTAATTGGAGATTTTCTATTGAGAGATTTCGGGAAATTTTGGACAACCATTTATTGGAATTAGGAAAACCGAATTTTTCCATTCATTGCATATCTTGAGAATATCTTCGGTTTTGGAAATTCCTTGGAGTCCAAGCATCCTTGGTCTATAAATAACTAAGTTTGCATTTCTTGCAAACTATCCTAAGAGCCAGGAAAACTTTATTTTTTGTTGTTTCTGGTGGAGCCGTCTATTCAGAGAGGAAAGTATCCTAATTAGGTAAAATCTCTTATGACCGCTCGTTTAAAGACTTCTGTGGGATCAAGAAGCTCTACGAGTACCGTTGGTGGGAAACTAGATAATTGCATTGTTATTAGTTTTCGATGTGATTTGATTGACTAATGGTTGTTGAAACTTTGATTGCACCTAGTTTGTTTATGCTTGAGAATCTTCTCTTCTGATATAAGATTCACTCAAACTAGATCAGAGTATCGACGGGATCTTTAGAACTGTTGTTAGATCTAAAGACATCTTGTGATAATCCATTGTTAACAGACTCCGTTATGTGCGTGATTGATCACAAGAGATTCAAGTGGTGTTGTGCAGGTGTTGATGGTGGTTTTTAGACAAAGGGTAAAATCGTAAAACCCCAAATAACCTAATGTCACCAGTGACACATTTATTAGAACATTTAATGCATGTAGTCAGTAATTAATAGGGGGTATTTTTTCAAATTAGGGTTACAACGAACGAAACCCTAATTCCCCTCCGTGCCAATGGCAAATCATGCCAGCCACACCTAGCCCAAGCTAGCCGCGCCATGCCAAATGCACTCTGCCTTGGCCCTAGCTACGCTAATCACGCCAAATGCGCCAAAGCATGCCAACCATGCTAGCCGCGCCTCCGTGCCAATGGCAAATCATGCCAGCCACACCTAGCCCAAGCTAGCCGCATCTTTATGCCAATGGCAAATCATGCCAGCCATACCAAACGCGCCGAAGCATGCCAACCATGCTAGCCGCACCTCCGTGCCAATGGCAAATCATGCCAGCCACACCTAGCCCAAGCTAGCCGCATTTCTATGCCAATGGCAAATCATGCCAGCCATACCAAACGCGCCAAAGCATGCCAACCATGCTAGCCGCACCTCCGTGCCAATGGCAAATCATGACCACACCTAGCCCAAGCTAGCCGCATATCTATGCCAATGGAAAATCATGCCGACCATACCAAACGCGCCAAGCATGCCATCCATGCTAGCCGCACCTCCGTGCCAATGGTAAATCATGCCAGCCACACTTAACCCGAGCTAGCCGCGCCATGCCAAACACACTCTGCCTTGGCTCTAGCTACACTGGTCACGCCACGCCAAACACCCTTACCTTGGCCCTAGTCACGCCACGCCAAGTCAAACACCCTTACCTTGGCCCTAGCCGCGCCATGCCAAAGTAGCGCCCGCACCTAGGCTTGCAAACCATACAACCTAGGCCAAATTGGCCACGCATGCCATTGGCACATGCCAACACGCTCGCTGGTAGCTTTTCTTACCAAGGCGCGACCCAGATTGACCACGCATGCCATTGGCACATGCCAACATGCTCGATGGTAGCTTTTCCTACCAAGGCGCGACCCAAATTGGCCACGCATGCCATTGGCACATGCCAACACGCTCGCTGGTAGCTTTTCCTACCAAGGCGCGACCCAGATTGGCCACGCATGCCATTGGCACATGCCAACATGCTCGTTGGTAGCTTTTCCTACCAAGGCGCGACCCAAATTGGCCACGCATGCCATTGGCACATGCCAACTCGCTCGCTGGTAGCTTTTTCTACCAAGGCGCGACCCAAATTGGCCACGCATGCCATTGGCACATGCCAACATGCGTCACTGGTAGCCTTTCTTACCAAACCGTGGCCCTAATGGCCGAGCATGCCATTGGCACATGCCAACACGCTCGCCGGTAGCTTTTCTCACCGGGCGTGGCCCTAATGGCCCAGCATGCCATTGGCACATGCCAACATGCGTTACTGGTAGCCTTTCTTACCAAACCGTGGCCCTAATGGCCGAGCAAGCCATTGGCACATGCCAACACGCTCGCTGGTATTGTTTTCCGGCATGGTCTTCATATCAACTGACCATGACGGCAGTGGACTGATTAATACCAGAAAAAATTCAAAACGGAAGTGATGAAGACCATCTTAGGAATTGATGAAGACCATATCTTAGGAACATGGTACCGGCATGGTCTTCATCAATTCCGGCATGGTCATCATCACTTTCAGCATGATTTTCATCACTTCCGAATAAAAAAAAAATTGGTTTCCAAAGTGAAGAGAAGAGAATTTGATATAGAGTGGGGAGAGTTTAGAATTTAAAAGGGAATGAGAAATATTTGGGTTTTCAAAGCTCCACCCCTAAATAAGATTAATAAGAAGTGGAGATGGAAATGTGGGATATGATTTTGTTTTTTGATTTTAAGTTTTTGATTTTTATTTTGTGGGAAGGGTATTTTAGTATTTTCATAACCAATGGTCACCCCTTAGCCGGAATCATGGGTTGGGGGAAGTAATTCATATCCCCCAATTAATTCCCATATCCCCCAATTACGCGTTCTAGATTTACTATACTCTGCTGCTTAATTTATATTTTTATATATTCCATCTTTTCATCAAAGAAAAAAAAAAAACGAAAAAAAAATCTGAAAACGCTTTTATATAACAATAGTTTTTTACAGACCAAGAGAAAAAACCAGGCTAAAACCGCCTCTCACAGTTTTTTTTTTTTTTTTTTATTGGTCTCAGTGGCCCAGCCCCTCGGGAGACGTGCAGGGATGGGTTGTGAGATGCGGTTTTTTCTTGGTAGTTTTCTAGTCGGCTCGTTTATACTTTCAGTTTATATAAACAAACAGCAATCCTATAGGTCTCAGTGAGTCAGTGGATTGACCGTTGACGTGTTAGAGCTGATACTCAGCGTGTGGTTAGTGTTATATAGCCGGCTAAGTAACAACTCGTGATGTACGTGTTTCAGAAAGTAATGATTCTATATGTCTGATCTCATACACCACATCGATAAAATAACCGCATGATCGTTTTGACCATACGGATCTGTATCATTCATAGATGTACGTCTAATCAATGTCTGTTGCATCCTTGCAGGTGGGGCGCATTTGAATTTTTAAAGTTTATTTTTTAAGGGAAATGATATTCAGCTCTCCACTTAGAGCTCTATTCACCGCTCAATACTAGGTGTCACAAGAATAGTGGTTCAGGGCTATTCAGCCAGGATTCATCATTGGGTAAAAAAGTTCACCATTTGAAAGATGTAAGGCTTAGATGTTGTTGAGATGTGAGTAGAGTGGTGTTTTAGAGCTGTGAATAGCACCACAGATTTTTTAATTGAATATTCTGTCGCATTAAGTTCGATCTAGTTGGCGGACTGTGGTTGGTCCACCTGACAATCCATATCTGTCACCGTTAATCTTTTATTATTATTTTTTTTGATGGATTTAAAAAGCAATCAACACGAGGATTTTCCAGGAGGTCACCCATCTTAGTACTACTCTCGCCCAAGCACGCCTAACTGCAGAGTTCTGATGGGTTCTGGTGCATTAGTGCTGGTACGACCGATTGCTTTTATTAAGGTTTTAGTTCACTAGTGATCAAAAAGGAAAAGCCTTTTTTATCCTGACGTCATTAGGGGCGACCCTGAAAGAATTAGGGGCGACTTTTTTATTCCCAATCCATAGACAAGGTTAAGGGATATCCAAATTTCCGGAGAATACCCTTCCACAATCGGTAGTTTAGAATAAATTTATGTCTACCGATTACTAGTTTGTTTAAGAATGGGTTATTGCCATAATCGGTAGAATACTATCATATCATATCTAGCGATTGTCAAAGTAGAAAACTTAATTTTATCTGTTTTGCAGAAAAAATGAATTTGGGGCAACCGTCTATAATCGGTAGAAAATGAACATCATATGACTACCGAATGTAATTTCCGACACAACCTTTGGGCGATTAAGACCACCCAAAACCTAGGAATTTCATTTCATTTTATTTCTTTTCTTTTCAACTCTTCTTCTCCTCTTCTTCTTCCCTTCCGATTGTGGAGAGTAAAAACATTATTCCCCCTATTCAAACTTCAATTCATCGTCGTCGTTCATCGCCGAATCAAAAACATCGTCGATTCTTCTATAAAACGATGACTGATACTAATGAACCCACGAAAGCTCGAGAAAAATTAAAGAACAAATCGATTGTAACTGCTGCAAACGACGAACATGAAGAGGATGACGCTGCTGATGTAGGTGGTGGTGGTGATTCTGATAATCAAACTCTCCAGCAAATGGCCCCAATTAGGTAAGTTTCTATCGTTTTATGTGTTTATGTTGCTTCAATTGACGAATCCATGAAAATAAGTTCTATGGTTTTCAGTTATTTCCCAGAATCGGTAGTAAGATCTAAATTTTATCTCCCAATTATGTCCATTTTCTAGGGTTTTCGGTTACATCGACCAGAATAGGGAGTTAATTTTTACAGATTACTTCCGATTATACAAAGCCATTTGTCACTGACCATAAAATTGACATAATCGGTAGCTAAGTTATATGTTGCCTTACGATTGTAACAGAGAATTAGAACATGTAGGGACACACAATTGGTACCCAGAATTAGAAGATACTATATAGTATTTGTCTTCTGATTGTGTATAATCGTAGGTTAGACGAATTCAACACAAAACCGATTATGTAAGTTGTAAAATTTGAAATTTTGTGATTTTAGCAAAATCTTATTTCGGGGCTACATATTAATCGAAAGCCAAAGGCTATTTCTTTACTTCCGAGTGTATTTTAATCGGTTGATATGTTATATTGTTTTGTTCCGATTATATATGTCTCATGACTTTATTAGTTTATGAACCCAAATTGATGCATAATCGGAAGAAGAAAACTAGAATATGACTTTCGATTGTGTGTAATCGGAAGAAAATCTTTTACATTTTCCTCCGATTGTGCATAATCGGAAGTTTATATTTTAATTATGACTTCCGATTGTGGAGTTTGTAATGTGATTCTTACGAACCAATTTTATTGTTTAGGGACAGGCGAGGTAAGAAAGACCAAGATACAACTGTTACAGGGCCTCGTCAAAAAGGGGGTACGAAACTAAGCGCTAGTGCGCTGAGAGAAATGAGCCAAAAAGAAGTGGAACCAAGCGCTCAACAAGGAACTCAAGAAGAAGTACAAGCAAGCGCTCCAGAAATCACTCAACATGAAGTTGGACAAAGTGTTCCAATAATCACTCAAGAAGAAGGACAACCAAGTGGTACACAAGGAGAAGGAGGAGTTACAAGGAATCCAATCGCGAACGAAGCATCACACCTTGTATCCATTTTGAAGAAGACGGATTTTGAAGAAGAAATCCCTGGGTTGTCTAGAGATGGAGGAGCATTGTTATTTGGTTACAAAGACTCCTGGGCCAGAGAAATCTACGAAACCGAGGTAATAATCGTATTCTTTTTTACTAACGTATTGTCATTTTATTCGTAATAATACTCTATTAATTTTGTAATGTGTTATGTGTTTAATAGTATCATTCCGATGTGATTCGTCTACTCAATCCCACTGCCGTACCAGCAAAAGTATTGAAAGATTGGCCTTTATCCGGTGAATGTGAGAGGTTCAAGAGAACTATATCCAACTCTGGATTAGCTAGTGTTGTCGAGAACTCAATGTTGGACCATGATCTGGTCGCGATATCGGCTTTTGTGGAGAGATTGTATCCTGAGACTGACACCTTTCATATGTCGTTTGTGGAGATGACCATTACTCCAGATGATGCGAAGCAGATTCTTAATCTCAATGACCATGGTGTAGCTGTCAATTAGTACACAAAACAGTTAAGTTGGGAACAACTTTATGATTTGTGTAAAAAGTTTTTTAGTTGGGATAAAAAGACAGCAGAAATTGAGTTCAATAGGCGTTTCTCTTACAAAACTAGACAGTTTAACATGAGTCAGTTGATCAAGATATTCAAAGGCACTGCCGAGAAAGAACAGAAATGACCGTTAAGTGATGCCGAAGTGGATGCCGCGGCCACCGCCTATCTCTTGGATGTATTGGGATGTGTCATATTCCCCAATACCAGTGGCAACCGAGTAGACGCCAACCTTCTACAACTATTGCATCCTCTCAATAAGGTCGCAGACTACTCCTGGGGTACGACAACCATTGCATTCTTCATGGCAGAGTTGAGAAAAGCGTCGAGGCTTAGAACTAGCCAAATTGTCGGGAACGTGAGTCTATTCCAGGTATTTTCTCAACTCTATTAATCCATTGATCGTTATGTTTTTTTTTTTAAATTTAAGAATCAATTTCTAATACTTGGTTTGATATCTATGTAGACATGGATCTATGACCACTACCCCAGTCTGGAATTGGAAGATGTGAACACAGCGTGGGAGAGAGGTACACCGAGAGGAACAAAGTACAAGTTCACAAAGAACCGTTCAAGGTCAAAGGATCAGCGGTTAGTTAGCTTGAGGGAGAAATTAGACTCACTTAAGGCCTCAGAGGTATGCTTTGATCCATACAAGGAAGACCGAGCTAGTGGACATATAGCGGGTCATTCCGCGTTGTCCCATTGTTGTGGACCATTGTGGCACCCCACAAGTTATGTGATGTACAATGGATCCAGGGTGATGCGACAACATGGTGCTTGCAAAACAGTACCATGGTATCAAATGAATGGCAAGTTCAAGTTGGACGTAGAGCATATCGAGTCTAACCAGGACAACATCAAGGTATTACTCTGGTACACCATCTGTTACTGAACATTGGGATAAGAGGGAGTACCACATGGTGAACACTGGGAGAGTTGTCACCCGAGGTGATGAAAATGCTCCAGGCTATATGGATTGGTACCGGGAGCATTCACATCTTCGTGTAATCCGTGAACTTAAAGAAAAGACGACCTCGACGTCTTCCATATACAGATGTATCATCAAAGAAAAACCCCATGTTATGATAAACTGGTGCGTATGGTTATGAATTTTCCCTCTAATATTACGATTCAATTTCTTAGGTGAACTCCATTTGATGTTTTGTCAATTAAAAAAACAGGTGAATAGGTTCAAAGTTTTGTCCAAAAGGTGCGCTGATTGCATAACGGCTGGACAACCTGTGCCAATTGAGAAGATAAAAAAGCATAGGGAGATGATTGATAATGTTGATAATGAAGAGTATGCAGCTGAGTTTGGGGAGAAAGTGACGAAGAACCCGCCCAAGAAAAAAGCATCAAAGGCGAACAAAAGATCTCAGGCTTCTTCAAGCTCTCATGCTGAAGGAAATATTGAGGGAGATGAAGGTGATGTTGGTGATAATGTGGGTCGTCCGAAGCGTTATAAAACTTTAGATAACAATACTAAGAAGAAAACTAGGTGATAATGTGTTGTTCGATGTTACGGATTATGTTCGTTTAACAGTTTCTTTCGGATTATGGTGTTTTAAATATTTGTTTTGGATTATATGTTCTTAAGTTTATGGGTTATGAATGTATTTTGAGTTATGTTTATTACTTGATTGTCTGAAACTTCTGAATTTTTCACCATAATCGAGGGATACATATCAACCTTACCTACCGATTCTGGTAAATATTCAAAAGTTTGTGAGATATGTGCAGAATCGGTAGTAATGTTATCAACCTTAACTACCGATTCTGGTGACTTTTCAAAAAAAAAAGTCAGACAGGTCCATAATCGGGAGTAAAATATTAACCATTTCTACCGATTATAGTGGCTTCATTTTTATTGTTCTTCTGAACCTAAATATCCTTATAATCGGACACAACATTTTATCATTGCATACCGATTAACGTGGGGTTTAAAATCGGTAGATGAGGTGAACTTTATAATCTACCGATTATGGTAGTTCCCAAATTCGAAAAACTTGAGATTTTTTCAAATATCAATTTTGGGGCAACTCCATAATCGGTAGATTAGGTGAACTTCAGAAGCTACCGATTATGGTAGTTCCCAAATTCAAAAAACTTGAGATTTTTTCAAATATCAATTTTGGGGCAACTCCATAATCGGTAGATTAGGTGAACTTCATAAGCTACCGATTATGGTAGTTCCCAAATTCGAAAAACTTGAGATTTTTTCAAATATCAATTTTGGGGCAACTCCATAATCGAGATATATGGTAACTACATACCTTCCGATTGTAGGTTTTTTTCAAAATAAAAAAATTTCAAACCACATATGTACACAATAACCTCCGATTATCCTAACATCTACCGATTACGTAAATAAACTACCGATTATGGAGGGTATAATTGCCATTTCGAAAATTCGAAGATGAGGGATGGCTTGATTTTAGGTTTGGGTGACCCTATTTTGTCTTAGTCGCCCCTAATGACGCCAGGTTTTTATATGATAAAAGAATGCGTTCATCTCAGTTATTCGCAAGAAGAAGAAACAATAAAACAAGGTATCGAACTGTCAAAAAAAAAAAAAAAACGTTCTCCACGTAATAACTTCGCTTTACACAATGTTGCTTAGAAATTTGTTTTTCCGAATTGGGATATACCAAACTAATTGGATGCATAAAAATTTAAGTAGACTTAGTTGAAAGGTTAGAGGGTGTCAAAACGGGTGAAGTTACGTAATTACTCTTGCCAAATTATAATTGAAAGTAGCTCTTTATTTTTATCAAACTCAAATCAATTCGTTTTCATTCCAAACCTAACGACCACTATTTTTCCCTCTTTGTCGTTTGCTGTACCTCCTCTATTATTTCGTCTCAAGAATAAACTCAAGTTGGTCCCGCAAGTCTTTATTCTCACTACGAATGTCTGTCACATCGAACTTTCTTACTGAATAAAGAGCTTTTAATTTCAGAAAATTTCTAATGACATTCCTTAAAAAGTTTATTAGAAACATTATTTAATGATTCTCTGTGTAAACATAGCTAAAAGCATGCTAGTGACTGCAAATCTCTACAAGTTGGAGGTTTTTGTATTTTCATGGAACACTTCAGGCATCGAACTTTCTAACCTCCACGGCGTTGGAGGTTCAGAAGAAGAAACAATAAAACAAGGTATCGAATCACAAAAAAAAAAAAACGTTCTCCACGTAATAACTTCGCTTTACACAATGTTGCTTAGAAATTTGTTTTTCCGAATTGGGATATACCAAACTAATTGGATGCATAAAAATTTAAGTAGACTTAGTTGAAAGGTTAGAGGGTGTCAAAACGGGTGAAGTTACGTAATTACTCTTGCCAAATTATAATTGAAAGTAGCTCTTTATTTTTATCAAACTCAAATCAATTCGTTTTCATTCCAAACCTAACGACCACTATTTTTCCCTCTTTGTCGTTTGCTGTACCTCCTCTATTATTTCGTCTCAAGAATAAACTCAAGTTGGTCCCGCAAGTCTTTATTCTCACTACGAATGTCTGTCACATCGAACTTTCTTACTGAATAAAGAGCTTTTAATTTCAGAAAATTTCTAATGACATTCCTTAAAAAGTTTATTAGAAACTGTATTTTCATGGAACACTTCTTCTTGAGCAGTCAGAATCTGTGTCCGAAAAACATCTTCCATAAGCTAATACAGACTCACTTGTATATTCTAGATAATCGCCAGTCATATCGTCAAGAGTTGGGAGAGTTGCAGTGTATGCTGGTTGTCTACGGTCCCTGCTAGGGTACACAGAAGATAAATGCCCAATCCCACGACAGTTAAAGCATTGAACAACATCATCAAAGTCCAAGACTTATGATCAGGAGATGTTGTATCTTTAGAAAATCTCTTTTTATTAATTATCAAGATTTTTCTAAATTATCGTGGAGTATCATCCTTAGTCTCTGGTATAGTAGTTTTACCCTCAGAGGGTCTAGTGTTGTTTACAGCCTTAAAAGAAATACATATGTCTTGTCCAGACCGGTGCTCATTATCAAAGATCTTCAATTTACCAACTAGATCACTTTTTATTAGTGTTGAAAGATCGTTTGCTTCGGCGATGACATGTTTTTTAGATTCGTATCTTGATGGTAGAGACCTGAGAATTTTACAAACAATATCTTTCTCTAGAATAGTTCTTCCTAAAAAATGTGAGCAGTTAACTATCTAAGAGAGTTTTTGGTTATGTTAATCAAAGGTTTCATCATCAGTTATATGAAGGTTTTTCTAGTCAGATGCTAGGTTATGAAGCCTTGCTTCTTTCTGTGCAGTATTTCGTTCCAGTACAGTTTGCAAGATATCTCAAGCTTCTTTCGAAGTTTCACATAGAGTCATATGATGTTGGAGATCTTGGCTTATGGCATGTATAATAACATTCAATCCATCAGAACTATGTTTTACAACAATGACTTCAGTTTCGCTATATGTAGCTATGTCCTTCGCAACAGTATTCTCGCCTTCACGAACTGTTGGAGAAACATACCCCTTTACAACAAGTATCCTTATCTGAAAGTCATGATCTTGTAAGAAGTGCATAGCCATTTTCCACCATAAGTAATTACTGCCATCAAATCCCAGTGGTGTGTAAGTTGAACTTGGTTGATACAAGCTCAGATTCATGTCTATAGGTTGATATGCTACAAACACAAACTTGTTAGGTCTAACGGTGTTTGCCCACTCTGATACCAATTGAAAAGGAGAGGGTAACTAGTACACCATCGATTTTTTCGTTTGGGAACCTATATGGACAATCCTTGTACAATCTTTACGTTCGGTTACAAAACTGTATTTAAGATTGTTTTAAAAAGGTAAACCTAGTATATATCTGAACTGTTTATGAACCGAATTCCAACTTGTAACCTATATATCAAGATACAAATTTAACAAGAACGAGTCTTACAGGTTCTTTACAGTTGAGATAATACTATCTAGGTTTATATACGTACAACTTGTGATATTTCAATTATAAAGATAAAACAATATAATGCGGAAAACAATTAAGATAGACACCAAAGATTTTTGTTAACGAGGAAAACTACAATCTTGTAGAAAAACCTCGGGACTTAGTCCAGATTCAACACACACTGATTTAAGCTGCTACACCAATTACCTACTACCAGATTTCATACTACATGTAATACCTACTTTAGTTGTATCCGTGCACCTGTAAAAACTCCTGACAGAACACTGATTTTCATTAGAAATTGCTCTTGTAGATCTTCTAGCAGACTCCAATTCTCTTTAGAAGATGTTCTTGAAAATCTTCTAGCAGAACGTTGATTCTCTTTAGAAGATGCTCCTCAATAATTAGGGTTTACAGTTCCGTAACCTAATTGATTCTTCCTAACAAGATCACCCAGAAATAAATCTAGAGATATCTTGATTTATCAAATCTAGGGTTTACGAAAAACACCTAGAACAGGTTCCGTAATTGTCAAAGAAGATATCTTTTTTGTGCTTTATGGTCCCCAAGTAAAGTGTTTTGAAATCTCACTTTTTTTTTGTAAAAAACAAAGATATGGAAAACAACCTTATGCAACACACATACAATTTTTGAAGAGATAGTTTATATGGTTACATAAAACATCTATTTATAGTGAATAATCAAGGGTATGTTGCTTGGAAACAAAGCTACCTTGTCTGGAAAGGAAACACCGAGTATTTGACTAAAAAAGGCCTTTAGTCACGAATTTACCATTTTAGTTAGAGAACTGTTGCAAAAAGTTCGTGTACAATTTCCTTTTCACAAACTGCCTTAGCAGCACATAATACGTGTTGCTTTAATAAATCACTCATAACTTCTTCATTATAACTCAGAATTGAGTAATTTTTGGCTCGTCGAATTTGTATTCTCATTCACTACAATATGAGGACCTTACTAGGGAAAAAGGTCATTCTCATTAAAGTCTTGGGATCAATTATCCTCGAGCATATACATATGTGTATATTTACCGTCATAGAAATTGTTCCATAGAGTGAGTACTTGTTTCCATAGATAGAGAGGTAGAGTAAACAAGAGAATCAAGTATTTGTCACTAAATTTTAATTAAGTTCGTCAAGATGTCTTCGTGTAGTTTTCAATCATCTCCATTCTTCAAGGAAAGCTTTGATTATATATTCTACTTCTTAAACCTAATCTAGTATGAAACTGACTTTTAAGATACTAAGTCGAGAATAAGTTTTGACAACAAACTTGACATACCAACGCTAGTTGGTTCAACCGAGAAATGCTCTAAAAATACCCATTTACTACAAGTGTACATGTCTGAAACTCACTGGCTTTTAAGAAGGAGCGCCTAACTATTTTCCCGGTTTATATTTCTTTCTCTTCACAATCAAAAAGTTAAGACAATAAAGTATGTGAACATGATTGTATTGAAGAGTACTTGGACGATCTCAAAAAACAATATCCAAGATCAATATAGTCGTATCCAAATAAAGAGGATTCGAACTTTGGAAAATATGAAACTTGTTATCTATCTTTCAGCATACGAATTTTATAAGAACGAGTCTCGTAATAGATCAAAATTAATATGTACTTATCTACTAAGAGTGATTACATACTACTTATGCTTATCCTATTATAAGATAAATAATTTTTTTAAAAAAAAAACTGAAAGAAAAAACACAATACACCGGAAGTTTTGTTAACTGGGAAAAGTGCACCTACGGAAAAACCTCGAGATACTGTCCAGATTTGAACACCAAGTTATATTTAGACGCTGCAGTTAGGGTGAGCAAAAACAACCACACCTGTGGATTTTATCCAGCCCGATTCGAATTTTAACGGGTGGACACCCGACCCGCAATTTGGTGGATTGGACGTGGGTTCATTTCTAAATCCGACTGTTTTCAAGAGTTAGACGCGGGTGGTATATCACCCACCCACTTGACACCCGGCCCAGAGGACAGTTTTGGTATTATACAAAATTACGAAGGATGGTATAGGAAAATATTAGTGCCCTATATATAGCTCCTATCTGATAAGGATTTAGGTTTGCATGATTTTCTTCTCACTTCACCTGGTTGTCATAAATCTGCGATTCCCTCATTGGTTTCTTATTTTTCTTTCATTAATTCTTCGTTTTGTTTCTTCATGATTAGGAAATCTGTATCTTTATATCTATATTCAGTATATTGAAGTAAGATCAAGCTAAAATTTGGGGAAAATTATCAAAATCAAGATTTAGGTAAGTAATATATTCATTGAGTGTGATTATGATTCCATATTTGGACTCGGTATTAATATTAATCTTTTGTAATTTATGTTTTGAAATCCGAAAATACGCTCGCACCCACTCGGTTCATCCGCTCACCCGCGTGTGTTATACCCGTCAGGTAATGGACTAGACACGGGTGCATTTTTAAAACTGGCCATTTGGATGGATTGGATGTGGGTGGTACAAAATCCACATCCACCCGTCTGATGCTCACCTTTAGCAACAGTCACTATCCTACTATGAGACTTTGGACTGGAATGTAGTTAAGACCGTGTTCACCCTCCAAGAAATTCAGCTGCAGTCGTGCTCTATACGTCTCTTGAACCTTGTAAGGCTCTACGCAATTGATTCTCTTAGCTGACGTTCTTTCCAGCCTAAGTAAAGACTTTTGATACCATTTTGCCTCTAACAGATAGGCTTATTTGCCTTCCTTTTAGATCGAATAAATCAAGGCTTTGGAAATCTGTTTATGATGGGTAAAGCTAGAAAACTTCGCAAGTCGGGAGCACTTACACCCATTTAGCTGAGAAGCCTGGATTATTAACCAGCTATCAATAACAATCTTAAAACGATGAATAAAGAAGAGTTTTAAATATTATCCCGAGGAATCACAAAATCTTAGACGAATAGAACTTTGCAATTTATAGCTATCTCGTTTCTGAAGGAGATTGGTGAAAACCTCGACAAACAGAAAGAACAAGATCATGATACACGAACTATCAAGGTAAAGATAGTCGGACCTGGCTTCACGAATCCTTAAGTGAAATCTTTAAGTCTTGAACCTAATTATGTTTTTGAGAGGAAACCTAGGTTAATAGATGACGAATCTAGCATACAACTAGGATACAAAAGTGTCAGGATTGAAATTCCCAGTTGTTTGAGTCTTTTTATATATAGACTTTCAAGACTAAGGGTTGCCTTGAATTCAAGATAAAATAACTTGAGAATCAAGCAAACACTTTCTCTTTTTAGATGAAACTCTTGTTAGAAGTTCATGTAAGCATGTGATGAGAAGTTCGTCTTGAAATAACATAGAAGAATATACATTGTGGTCCAGGGTGTATAATGATAGTTCGTGGAAAGTATGCATTAGGAAATAATAAGCAAAATCATTTACATTTAAACACTTAAGACTTGAATTATGATGCACATACACTAGATGTTTTAGTGATCAAAGATGTATTAGAGGTGTTCATGAGAGTTCTAGCAATGCAAAACATATTTGTGAAAATAGTTCATAAGCCTCTGGTTAATTCGTACTGGGTAGGTTTGCGAAAGGGTACGCCTACCTATGAACCAATTCGTGAATTCAGACATACAAGGTACGCGTACTTGGTATGTGTACACTTAGGCTATTCCCGAACTCAAACCCTTGAGGTACGCATACTGGGTAGGTGTACCTCCCCTAATTCACGAGTTCAGAACTCCATGATATGTGTATTGGGTATGCGTACATACCTACACTCTGGAACTTTAGATATCTAGGGTATGCGTACGTACCCTGAGCTCATATTTCAGTAGTTCTGAAAACTCTTTTTTGACGTTTAGAAACATTCTTAATCTCCATAGATACAAAATATCATTGCTTGGGTGATTTTCAAATGATCCATTTGACAAAAATAGTTCTTGAACAATAAATTGTTTCGAACTAAAATTGCTAAGGATTTATGAATATCCATTGATTGAACCATATTTCGGGATGTTTACAAGCTTGACTCGAAACTTCTTTTTTGCAATATTAAATCTACTAGAAGTCATACGATATAGTCTCATATAGACATAATGGTAATACTTGTGAGTAAGCAGAATGATACATTCTTCATATACCTCTTTGTTAATGAAATTCTCCAAATGTCTTTGTTTGGTATTAAGTCTTCAATCTTCGAGGGTTACTCAATGATGTCTGATACTGAACTACCATACTCTAGTCCTAGTCCGAGACTTGACATAGCATACTAGAAATCAATCTACAGTTTTGTGCATCTAACATTGACAACAAGTTTAAGAGACCGATGATGAGTGCCAAATATTGCATATTTCTACACCTTTTTATTGGCATTTAACTCATCTTTTGTGCTCGGAAATCAGATATTATCCCAGATTCTGTATTTTCTTTGTTTTCAAGAATAAGTATTTGTACTAATTAATTTTGTGTTTTTAGGTAGTAAATAAAGTTCGGAGAAATTGAGGAGCCAAAAGAGCAGAAAATTGGAGACGAGCGTCTATGGAGCAAAAAGCCAAAGCCCGCGCGCGCATCAGTTGCAACCCAACAAGAAGCAACCCATTTACAAGACATGGGCTTGAGCAGTCCAAGACCCGACCCACGACCGGATCCAAGCCCATCCCATCTGAGCCGTTAGATTTGATCCATTTTCATCCTACGGCCGCATCAAACCACGCATCGGTGCTCCCCTGAATCCGATGGTCGCTCCACTCTACACATCATCTCTTGATGCTCCCGCTTCACAGCAAAGTCACCTACACCTACACCCATCGACCAACACTTCTCTTCTCTCCTTCATTTTTCTCTTCACCCGACAGTTTCAGAGAAAACCAATTCTCTTCTCCCGACCAAACCCTGCACGGCCACCTTCTCTTCCTCCGACCAGCCACCACACCCGCACCAGTACAACCATCCTCACCGCCTCCTAATGTCTCTCCATCTCTTTCATAGCTTCTTACCCTAGGAGCTAAGTTGGAGATAGAAAGAGTTAGGGTTAGGGTTTCACAAATTGGGGGAATCAAAGTAATGGAGCCAGAGCCGAATTCACAGAGCCGACAACTGATTCAGCGATTTTGGGTGAGAGGGTCTTTGTTTAATTTCCAATTTGAAGAGAATTAAGAGTTGCATGTATAAATAGGGTTTATGAGGGGATGTTAGAGGGGATGCCTGGATTAGCCAGAGCACCAACTTTAGTTTAATTTGTGTTTTAAGTGTTTTAATTATGTTCTAAATTAAATTGCTAGGGTGTTGATGAAACCCCTAATTTTCATGTCAAGCATATTTATCTTTGGTCTTATTCTTGCTGTGTTATAATGTGTTAGGAGTAGTAGTTAATTGATGAGCTTATGAGCCTGTGATGAGTTGTATTGTAAGAAGACAACTCATACTAGAGGTGAGTTAGTAAAATTAGTTAATGAACATCTAATTTAGACCTTCAAGGGAAGGCACAAGAACATAGCTTAAGTTACATTGCCTGAGCATGAGATTAGAAGGTGAATTCACTGCCCTAGTGTTCCCCATTCTGTTCACAATCTCATTTGTTGCCTTAGTTTACAGTCACAACATATTCTTGTCGTATCGACACCAAAACCAACTCTTGTGTGTTACATTTCTGTTAGAAATCAGTTTAGTGAGCCTTGAAATCAACCTTACACACTCCATTTCCCTGTGGATCGACCTGTACTCGCCCTGTGTTGCTAGTCGACACTGTGCACTTGCAGTATAAGTTGTAGGCAAACTAATTTTCCCAGCCTACCAAGTTTTTGGCGCCGTTGCCGGGGATTTGGTAGTGTGCTGCGTTGATCATTTGCTAACTCTATTGGTTTCAGTTAATTTTGTATATATGTGTTAATACCTTCTTTATTTAGCTTCTGTTGTTGGTTTTACATTCCTGCATATTGGCATCATTCTCTCTATAACTTAGCCCACAACCCCTCAGCTGTAGGATCATAGTTGCAACTGTGCATTGCACTTACTATCTCATTTAGCATCTGGCCTGGCTTGAGCTGTCACTACTCAGCTACATTGCAAAATCCCTGTGATTAATTGCTAAAATCATCATCTGTGCTAGCTGAATCTTGTGTAGTGGTAGGTGCTTCTTGAACTGCATTCTTTCATCTCTTTTTGTTAAGCCCTGCATCTCTGCATCACTGCCCTGTAGTGTAACTTAGTGTAGCTGGTGCCATCTCAAGCTTGTAGTTCTCATCTGTAGCTGTAGCTATACTTTTGAACTCTCTTTCACTTGCATTAGCTTGCATTCATGTAAACTGCATTTGTAGGCTGTATATAGTAGTTGTAACTCTTAGTCCTAGCTGCAGTAATCCACTTTTCAGTCACATATTTGCATCTCATGCGGTCACTTAATAGCATCTGTAACTTTGGTACTTTGGTATAACTTAGCATAATCACTTTGTTTTATATTTTGCATTTTAATCTCTTTAAAACCACTTGTCATTGTAATCTGTAGCTTAGCTAGTCCATCTGATCATATAAATTTCATCTTAGCTCTTTAGTGTTAGTTGTAACCTTTGTCATTCCTTTCTCACCTGCATCTTTACTTTAAAGTAATTTGCATCTATAATCTGTAGTTTTTAGCTTTGCTGTGCTCTGAAGTTTGTTTAGTCCATTGGTCCTTACAACATGTAGCTTGGTAGCTTAGTTAGTCCATATTTCTCTTTTTGCATTTTATAGCTTTCTCAATTTATAGTAACCTGCATCTTAGTGTTAGTTGTAACTCTTCATCCCAGTCAGTCCAAATAACCATTCATAACACCCTTCATGCTGTAGAATCTTCTCAGTTGTTTAAAATCCATATTGGTATTCCCTGTCTTTGCTTTACCTTCCTACTCCTAGGAACTAAAACTCTCCTTTGAGCTCACAGGTACTTGCAAAGCTGTTGTGAAAGCCAAGGCAAGTAAAAGCATAAAAAGGAGCAACAGAATTATCGTGCCTAAACCCAGTTCTATACTGGCGGTATTGTAATCTCAAACTCTAATTCTGCCCTGAATAGTTGTCGTAACTACATAATATCTCTCACTGAACTAGGATATCTCTATTGGCATAATCTTGTGACATCTGACATAATCCTGTGACATCTCAATCTCTGAACTGCTGATAATTGATTGAATGTTTGCTGAGATTTGATATCTGTGTGCATGTTGCTGCGCTATTCGAATAACATACTTGAGCATGCTCTGCGAACACTAAGGTTAGCCAAACCTGTGATAACCTGTGTCGAATGCTAAGCCTTATTCACCTGATAAACCATCAGCCCTGGTACCTTTGCATGATAAGCCAGTCACTTTGCTGAGCATTGCTCAACCCAGCAATACCTGGAATTTTTGCTTGAGTCTGTGATATTTGAATAAAATTGTTGCCATCTGAACCTGTGTTTGTGTGTTCTGTGCTGTAATCCCTTGGCCTCGACAAGGCCTGTGCCTAACTCCAGCCCCTGTAGTTTTTGAGTGTGAGCTGCAACTCGAATAGCCAAGTTAGTTGCAAGCCCAAGTTGAGGTCAACTGAGGAAGTTGATATCAACTCAGACTGTTGACATCAACTGGGTGAGTTGATACCACATGCCCTGTACCCTTATGCATGCTTTACCTTGTGTGAGACCTTATGTGAGTTATAGTCTGCCAAGATTGCTGCTATCTTCACCTGTGACCACCAAAACCCATCTGCCCTGCAATTTTTGTGCAAACATCTCTGAAATTTGAAGTCAACCAACCAAGTTGACACTCTGTGGCATGTCAAAACTGTTGAAGAGTGCTTAAATTTTTCATCTGTTCATCTGTTGCATCTACCCTGCATCTTTGCACATGATTAGTGAAGCCTTGAATAGCATGTTGACCTGCTGAAAATGTTGAGCCATGATCACCTGCTGAAATCTTGAACTCTCCCGTGCTCTGTGCATTACTACGTGAGTAAAACTCTTCATCTGTTGCATCTGTGAACTGGTACCAGTACTGTGTGTGATCTTGTGGCATTTGAGTGAGTGTTGAAACTGTGTTAGCACTTAGCTTGTTTTTCAAACACACAAACCCAGCACATGCTTCACCTTGAGTGAGCACAACCCATTACCCGGTGCACCTTACACAATTTTTTTTTTACTTGCCTTGTGCACCTGCCAACAACTGGGCTGTGCATAAGCTGTGTTGTGCTGTACATTACCTGCACTGTGCACTGCCAGTGCTGTGTCTCTCTTAAGCAACAGCAACAACAAGCACTCCTGTATGCTTGAACCCTAAGTTCTGGTGTTTTAGTGGTATATCATTTTTTTTTTGGTTATCTGTGCTGAAAATTGATTAACTGTGTGTTTGTTAACATGCTTGATGTGTGCTAGGCTATGGATGCTTCTTTTTGAGTTCAAATTGAGTTGCTAGATCATGTCAGGATTTTGGTCTGCAACTGGGGATGAAAACAAATCCATCATAGAACATGCTTACGGGCATGATTCATGTTACGAACCCCCCCACAGACCATGATATCACTAGTTATAGGGACTGTTATGGACATTTTCATAGTCCTGAGCATCAATACATAGACCCTAATGACCATGTGCACATGTATCATTCGCCACAGTGGGAGGTTGAACAATGTTGTCCTTCAATAAACCCTTGTATGCAGTCAATAATGGAGAATATCAAACTTATAGAGCAAAACAATGCTATACTTGAATGGAAAGCAATGCATGATCATCCATGTAGCAACATGTCTGAGTTTCCCTTGTATAGTGAACCCTGTGCACAACCATGCAATGATCATTCATGTGAAGCATGCATACCCACTAGTGAAGACTCCCCTTCAATTGAACAGCTTAACATGTTCTTAAGGATGAATCTCAGTCATCTACAAAATGTAGAAAGGGAGTATGCCCTTAGTCAATCCACTAATGTTGAATATGAACCTCGCCTAGAGGAAAATGAGTTGACTGAAAACACCAATGCTGTTAATAGGGATGAGTATGCATATTATTCAGATGATGAATATGATATGTTAGAAGAGCATGTGTATGCTGAAAATATGGTGGAGCCTGTGGACTCAGAGACATTAGACTTTGCTCCGCTTTTCATGAATGATTCTTCTTCTAAATCTGCAGATGCATGCGAGGTTAACTCTGAGTTTGGGCCTGTGCAATTGTTCTGTGAAGGTGAGAATGCTATACCACCTGTTTGTGACTTGGGAAATGCTGAAATTTTTGTTGACACCAATGATACTATGCATGAAAACAACTTTGATGTATCTGATTCCATGCCTAGGTTACAACATGATGTGTCTCCTGGTTCTCTTATGCATGAGGTTGAAATTTTTGATGATGATTATCAATTGAAACTTGCTAATTTGTTCAATGATTGTGAGCATGATACTGCAATTCTTGTCTCTGAATCAGGGAGAGTGTGTATTGATGTTAAGAGTCAAATGAATAAGAGCAAATTGGATGTATGTAGCCCCCTGTCCATGCTACAAGTTGATGGATTTCCACCCAACCTAGGTTTGTCCTGTCATAAAAATTTTAAACCAACTATTCTGAGAGTTCCTAATCTAGGCCTAGAGCTTTGTGCTTCCCAAGTCCTCTTGGACTATTTTGCATCAAAGTATAACACCTGTAGGGAGCCACAGTTGGAATGTGTATCTCTACCCGTTCCTAAAAGTGTCCATTTTGAACTAGACCTAGTGCATGATCTGCCTTTCAAATTGCAAGATTTTGTGTTCAAAAGCACATATGTTGACAAGTTTAGGTTTGGGGGGAAAATCATTCACTTATACAATCTTACTTACGCTCTCATGTTATATTTGTGTAAGGTTGTTGATGTCTCTGCATATCTTCTTTTGGGTTGATCCTCAACTCTTTAGATTGTTGGTGTATGGTGAATTTTTCTTGTATATAATCCAGTAGGGCTTGTTAAATTTTCTATCTTGAATCGGTTGAGTCTTCTTTTTATTGTGCTAATCCAATAAGATCTCAGAATGTTGGATTCTAGCCTTGACTAATGAAGTTCTAACCTTGCTCCCATGAGACATACAGGTAATCTCTTCCCTTTTCTCTTATCAGCATAGTTCTCTTGGTATGTGACTTTTTGAATTCTTATCATCTGTTGACACATTGAGGACAATGTTTGATTTAGGTTTGGTGGTGCATTTGCATATAGAGTTTTTAGTTTTTAGTCTTTTATTAAAAAAAATAAAAAAATAAAAAAATTCAAAAAATTCAAAACTCTTTGTAAATATGTACATAAAAACCTCCAACTTTTAGAGATCTTAGAGTCACTAGCATGCTTCTAGCTATGTTTACATAGAGAGTCTGACCGAAATAACAGAACTTGGAAGTACTGGAGAACACAATCGGGTTTCTTAGTTGATTAGATCGTTAAAGTTGGATTTAACCATACCGGAGGGCGAATTAGGTGTTGTTTAGATATTCGGTGGTAGAATTGTGATCACCCATAGTGGAGACTACCCATTTTTACATCAAGCGAGGCACCAACCTTCATTTTTGTGACTTTCTAAAAAATCTGTTAGAGTGTGTGTCACCGTACGTCAATTAGGGTAGGAATGGTGAGCTACCCAACTTCGCACCACTTTCAGCACTATTTTTGATCTCTTGAGTGCTAATTTCGTCAATCATGAGGGTGACGTTTAAAGATGAAAACTCCTTCTTGTAGTTCGATTTGCAGTTAGCATCACTCTCTCCCTCTCAACATCATCAACAGATTCATAGAAACACATCGTCGTCAGCAAGCGGAGCATCATCAGAATATTTGAAGAAAAGTTGAAATAGTCCAAGGTTTACATGCAACAAAGAAAAGAAAAGAAAATAAGATGAGAATTAATGAAGTTCGTGAAATCAAGACAACACAAGTGTGAAAAATTGAGTTTTATTGTTATTTTCATTTCATATTGTAAAAAAATATTTTAAAAAAAAATATTAAAAAAAAAAATTAAAAAATTAAAAATTGTCAAGTTTTTGTGAAGTTCAGAAGTTCGTCATCAACAATTGAAGACCGAAGACCGAAGATTGAAGACGTTTCTATGAATGCTATGAGAGAGTGATATTAATTGCCGATCGGGTGAGAAGGTAAGTGAGTACTACCATCCTTTCTAATGGTTGATTTCCTTTCTTAGAGATCATCAGAAAAAGATTCTTTTTGTCCACAACTTTGTGGAGTCTCCAGAAATTATTTCGGAAGGTTATCCTTCTCACCTTCAACGTGTGCAGGATTTCTCTCTTTATTCCTGCCTGCACACATGAGAGACTAAAAAAGCGGTCTTTTTGAGTGCAATTATCATAAAACCCTATTGGTGAGGCAGAAGTCGAGGCTTGTGATCACTATCGAATCCGAATTCTTTCATATGGTATGGTTATTTCTCGCTCAACTCTTAAGGATGAGAATGCGTTCTTTGGTAGTTCTAACTTCGTGTTACTAGCATGCAGAAACTCTATGTCCTCATAGCTCCTTGGATGCTTGAGACTCTTTTACACTCTGAAGTTGGAGAAGGTTTTGTGGGTACACCTCTGGTAAACCCTCACGAGACTACAAATCGTCCACTAGGGACGCCTAGGGGTTTAAAGGCTTAGTGCATACGCTAAATGCATTCGAGAGACCAGCGACAGTGGTATAGTTAGGATTTCCTAATTTCTGTTTCACTTGAGGACAAGTAAAATTCAGGTTTGGGGGTATTTGATGAGTGCCAAATATTGCATATTTCTACACCTTTTTATTGGCATTTAACTCATCTTTTGTGCTCAGAAATCAGATATTATCCCAGATTCTGTATTTTCTTTGTTTTCAAGAATAAGTATTTGTACTAATTAATTTTGTGTTGTTAGGTAGTAAATAAAGTTCGGAGAAATTGAGGAGCCAAAAGAGCAGAAAATTGGAGACGAGCGTCTATGGAGCAAAAAGCCAAAGCCCGCGCGCGCATTAGTTGCAACCCAACAAGAAGCAACCCATTTACAAGACATGGGCTTGAGCAGTCCAAGACCCGACCCACGACCCGGATCCAAGCCCATCCCATCTGAGCCGTTAGATTTGATCCATTTTCATCCTACAGCCGCATCAAACCACGCATCGGTGCTCCCCTGAATCCGATGGTCGCTCCACCCTACACATCATCTCTTGATGCTCCCGCTTCACAGCAAAGTCGCCTACACCTACACCCATCGACCAACACTTCTCTTCTCTCCTTCATTTTTCTCTTCACCCGACAGTTTCAGAGAAAACCAATTCTCTTCGCCCGACCAAACCCTGCACGGCCACCTTCTCTTCCTCCGACCAGCCACCACAGCCGCACCAGTACAACCATCCTCATCGCCTCCTAATGTCTCTCCATCTCTTTCATAGCTTCTTACCCTAGGAGCTAAGTTGGAGATAGAAAGAGTTAGGGTTAGGGTTTCACAAATTGGGGGAATCAAAGTAATGGAGCCAGAGCCGAATTCACAGAGCCGACAACTGATTCAGCGATTTTGGGTGAGAGGGTCTTTGTTTAATTTCCAATTTGAAGAGAGTTAAGAGTTGCATGTATAAATAGGGTTTATGAGGGGATGTTAGAGGGGATGCCTGGATTAGCCAGAGCACCAACTTTAGTTTAATTTGTGTTTTAAGTGTTTTAATTATGTTCTAAATTAAATTGCTAGGGTGTTGATGAAACCCCTAATTTTCATGTCAAGCATATTTATCTTTGGTCTTATTCTTGTTGTGTTATAATGTGTTAGGAGTAGTAGTTAATTGATGAGCTTATGAGCCTGTGATGAGTTGTACTGTAAGAAGACAACTCATACTAGGGGTGAGTTAGTAAAATTAGTTAATGAACATCTAATTTAGACCTTCAAGGGAAGGCACAAGAACATAGCTTAAGTTACATTGCCTGAGCATGAGATTAGAAGGTGAATTCACTGCCCTAGTGTTCCCCATTCTGTTCACAATCTCATTTGTTGCCTTAGTTTACAGTCACAATAGCTTCTTGTCGTATCGACACCAAAACCAACTCTTGTGTGTTACATTTCTGTTAGAAATCAGTTTAGTGAGCCTTGAAATCAACCTTACACACTCCATTTCCCTGTGGATCGACCTGTACTCGCCCTGTGTTGCTAGTCGACACTGTGCACTTGCAGTATAAGTTGTAGGCAAACCAATTTTCCCAGCCTACCAACCGAGCAGTGATCGAATATGTTTCACAGGTTTTACACCCGGTTGGTTAGCACTACCTGAAAAAACGGGGGTATAACAACCACACCCAATAATTCGTTCGGCAATTTGTATGGACTAAACTCCAATATAATTCCGAGAGCACCAACTTAAAAGTGAGACTCGATCAAGAAATATATCAAAGAGCTTTATCTCTCTTTCTCAATACAATCAGCAAATCGAACAGATAGAAATCTGTGAGCCTGATTGATATGAGAAATAACTTGGATGGTACCAAAGACCAATGCCCAAGTGTCAATCAAGTTATATCCAACAATCAAGGTCGGATTTAACAACTGATTGAACTACGCACAACCTGTGATATTTCAATTTTATAAACAAATATAATGCGGAAAAGAAATAACATAGACACCAGAAATTTTATTAACGAGGAAACCGCAAATGCAGAAAAACCTTGGGACCTAGTCCAGATTTGAACACCACATTGTATTAAGCCGCTACAAACATTACCCTACTACAAGTTAACTTCGGACTGGAATGTAGTTGAGCCCTAACCAAGTCTCACACCGATTAAGGTACAGTCGCGTTCCTTACACCTCTAGAACCACGCCGGATTCTTTTCACTTGATTCCCTTAGCTGATCTCACCCAAGACTAAGAGTTGCTACGACGCAAAGTGGAAGACTTATAAGCAAATTTATCTCCCACAGATATGTCTATTCTTTATTCTGTTTTTGTTCTATCTTTTGATACAAAGATCAAGGTGAACAAGAACCAACTAATAATCCGATCTTATACTCCCGAAGAGCAGCCTAGAAATATCAGCCACCTCACAATAACCTAACTGATTAGCAGAAGAAGTTATTACAGAATCACAAGAGTCTGAGACGAAGAACTGTTGTGATTACTTTTTATATCTTACCTATCGGAGATAAATCTCGAGTAAATCTTAGAGAATATAAAACTCAATATGATAGAACAAGTAAGATCAGAATACGCAACTACAGAGAAAATAGTTGTATCAGGCTTCACGAATCCCAAGTGAAGTTTTCAAGTCGTTAGCCTATAATGGTTTTGGAAAAACCTAGGTTAAAGGAGAATCGACTCTAGTTTGCAACGAAGACACAGGAAAGTGTCGGGATTAGGTTTTTCAGTTTCTAGAGTTCTCCCTTATATAGCCTTTCAAATCAGGGTTGCTTACAATCAAAGTTAAGATAGTTTAGTAACAAAGCATTCAATATTCGCCGTTAGATGAACTCCTGATTTAAGATTCAAGCTAAGTCTGCTTAGAAATTCAATAATTAATCTCCACCGTTGGATGGTCTTAGCTTGTTACACACAAATGAAATATACTTATATTTAGATATGGGTAACCGTACCTAAACGTGTATATTGGGTTGGCTCAATAACAGTTAATCGAAGTTAGCCATATGAACACTTTTAACTTAACCATATTCATCTAACACTTCTATATCAAATATGATGATCAATCAATCATGAAAGATAATCAAATGAATCTAATTGTGTTTCAAATAAAGTTGTTCAATTGTTCAATATCTTATAGAAATATTCATGAACAAATTGAAACAAAATCGGATTGATTCGTAATCGTACAAAGTACATATACAAGAATCAATTCATGAACATTAAGCCACGGTTTGGAAAGTTAATTTGCATTCCTTAAATCATAAGTATTTTAGTTCATGAGTATGAGCATCATACATAACCGATTTTAGAGCTTAATCACTGTGTTTCGCAAACTAAGTATGCAAACTAAGTAGCTTCGGACCTTGGCCTAGTCAAGTCGTTCGTAAACCCGGTTCGCAAACAACTATTCCGGACCTAACTCAGGTAAACCCGTTCGCATACTAGGTACGCAAACAAGAGTTCCAAACCTTCTCAGGTAAATACGTTCGCATACTAGGTACGCAAACAAGAGTTCCGGACCTGAATCATCACAATATAGTTCGCATACTGGATATGCATATCATGTTGTATCCAGACATGGGTAATTGTTCTAAACTCTCATCTCAATCATTGAAACATCCTTGGAAGACGACAATGGTAATCTCACGCATTCCATTAGCTTCAAGTAATTTTCAAGTGATTGAATGATCAATACGAAACTTCCCAATCTAACATCAAATGACTGTCTCACACAAATCATGTAAGATGTTCAAGGTAATTTTCACATGATCATCTTTTGACTTAATATTTAGTTTCCAATAAATAAATTGTCTCCAACTAAACTCGTCATGAATATGATGAACATAGCTAAAGCAAAAAGCTTCCAACACATATTTCGAGAAATAGATAAGCGATATAAACTCGGCTCGAAATATCAAATGTGTATAATGTAAAAGTCTATATAGCTATACGACTTAGTCTCATTAGAAGATAGAATATAATAGACTTATGAGTGATAGATAAGTTTAAGTCTCCACATACCTTTTGTTGATGAAGTTCCTCCAAGCTTCTCAGTAGATATTCGTATTCAATTGGTGAACGCCGTGAAGTCTAAAGTTCAACTACACATTCTATCCTAATCCGAGACATAGTTATAAGTAGACTAGAAATCAAGTATATATTTTTGATTAACTAAACTTGACAAACAAGCTTGAGATAACAACGCTTACGAGTTCGATCGAGCAGTTCTCTTAACAATACCACACCAAATACATATATATATATATTTGTCAAGGAAAAAAACCCTATTTGGATTGTTAGGCCGAATTTGCTCTTTGTTGACATTTAAACAATAAGAAGCTTGATTCGATCTTAGCGTGCTCAATTTCCTTGAGCAACTGTGTATGAAAATAATAATCATTAGTGTGCTCGCATGATATTTCCATTGACTGTGAGTTCTCGTAATCCATTGGGATTTCATTGTTCTCTGGAACCGTTCAACTTTGGAGCGTCCTCCAGTATTGATTCACGAACATGATCAGAGACAATCAAATAAGATGATTTCATTAATGATACAAATTAGGTTTTTCCTTGTTCACCTAGTTTCTTTCTAGGTGAGCATTGATCGAGTCTGGTGGTCACTCCATCTTCCTTTATGGAGCCACGACCTCAACTACACTTCCACCAAGTGTAGTTGCAACGCCTTAATCTTTGGTGTATGTCCCTTACTAAGAATTTCTTACCTTACAGGTAAATTTGTAATTGGTATGCGTGATCTTGTCACTTTAGTGAATTACGTTTGTGGAGTACAAAAATTAATATGAGACAGAGCGGGAACACAACACGATAGTTCCTGTCGTTCCCATATACCAAAACACTATGTGTGATATTGTCACTTCAAGCACCATATCACATTACTATTAATGATATTCATGAGGATAAAACATATAAAGGATCATCAAATTGTGATGCATTCTTTGCCGAAGCTATCAGTAGTCACATGGAAGAGTCTGATCAACTTCTCAAAAATTGTCTAGTTAATCTAGATGTAATCAGCAAAGATAAATTCTAGACAATTTAAGAAGCTCTTTGTCTGATAAAACTCGATAGGAAAAATGAGCAAGAAAAACTTTCCAACACGATCATTCTGAAAGATAGAGATATCAACATCTTAAAAGATGACTTAGGGATCTCTCAAAAGTCTCGGTTATGCTATCTGGAAAAAAGCCTTTCGAGAATATGTATTGTATTGGGTATATTGGAAACACCTCTACCGGAAACAATAAGTTAATCCTTGAAAAGCATGCTCTATCAAAAATCATTGAAAACAAAGACGTTATGTTGACGGTTGTAAATGCTAAGAAAGATCCAGATCTCATGTTGTGTTCCTTTTGTGGAAGAAATGGTCGTATTACCAATTTTTGTTGGGATTCCAAATGGAATAACAAATTCATAAAAAAAACTCCGAAAGAGCATGGAAAAGACAAATTCAGATCATAATGAATTTACCAAACCAAGAGGAGAGATTACAGGATCATGTAAGGTCATATGAAAGGAAAAAACAAGTTGAGAATACAAGCCACAATGTTCGTTGATCATAATCATGTTGTTTCGGTTGCCTATGGTGGGATTAGCTCTCAACCCAACACAACTTGGATGTGTTGATAAAAATGCATCCTCACTTGTTTCCCAGATCGTGTTTGTGAGGAGGCATAAAAATGGGCAGCATTCGGAAATCTGTAAGGTAAGAATATACATGATTGATTTTGTTGTGCTATGTCTTTCCTTTTTTGGGGAAAATACAATCTTTTTACAGATTTGAATATATATCTTTCCGTAAATAAAATATATTGTTCCTTATTTTTCTATTATTTTCGATATATATACTCACGTCTTGTCCTAAGAATTCATATTTGATATCGACTGGAGAAACCAGTGAAGGGGGTTTTGTCATCTATTGATAATTTAGAACTATGTTCATATATAGACTATGAATCAATCATGAATGAAACAAAAGATGATCAACAACTTAAGGTTCAACAAGATTCTCTAAGAAAACATATCTTCTCTGTCAAAAAAAAAAAAAAAAAAAAACACATCAAGCATCATAGGCATATGCTCTAGGATTCAAAGGAGATTTTTTCGATCTTCAATCTCAACTTGTTGAGTTAGAAAATCATACGACTGAAAAGGAATATGCTTGGAAGAATTTGAATGCTGAATTTGGTAGTGATGTCATCAATACTCCATTGAGGACTCATAAAATCTAAGATAACCTATTTTCCTATGTAAAGTTTATCTAAAAATCTATCGATAAATAAGGAATCATAAGTATTATTTTAGATCCTTGTGTCACTCTATGATAGTTACGACTGCATTGCTTGATCCGATTTCATATTTTTGTGCTTTGCTTTCAGTTTATGAGATTTACTTTCGGTTTTTTTAACCTTGATGTTTTGATCTCATAATATGCATTTCTTATGATTTTGTGACTTCTTAATTTTACAGGATATAACCTATAGGGTTGGTTTATCAAATAAACATAAGTAGATCTTAAAATCATGTGAGAAGTCACGATTATACTATTATCGATTTATGTTTCATAAGTTGTGTATTTAGTATAATATGAGTTTCAGTTTTAGCTTTTTACTTTGGCACGTAATTTAATTAGCAAATTCATCGAGGCATATTGATTTAGATTATTTCAATACTTGTTTATTTGTTTGTTTCACAAAACAGCCTAAACCTTGAAAACGGGGTTGTGCGAGGATATACTTCGGAGTTTTAGATTCAGTTGAAGTACAGATAAATCTAACTAACGAAGACAAAAATAGCTAAGATCTTGTCGACCTTTCTCTGTTAAAGGTTGTCTCTTTTTGTTATTCTTTTGTCTTCTAGGGAATAATAAAACAACGGGGTAGAGTTCTTATTGAAATGGTGCTTAAACGTCATATCTTTGTGGGGTTAGTAGTTGTGGAAACCGAGGAAAGAATTATTCTTGATAATCACTTTCCTGATATGAAAACTTGATGGATCCGATCTTAGTTTGTCATATCGAAGTAAGGTAACGGTTATTATTTTGTTGATGGTTTTCCTGTTAAGATTGTTTGGGTAATCGTATTCCTGTTAAGAAAAGTTGATTTAATACCTATTCTTGCTTTTGCTTAACAAAATAAGGCATAACTGTTTTGGTACAATTGATTCCTGATAAGAAAAACTATGTTAATTCTGATCTTAGTTTAGGATTATCAAAACACGGTACGATTATTCAAGTCTAGTCGGATCCTGATAAGAAAAACTACTTATCTAACCTAGTTTTAGACTTATCAAAATAAGGAAAAATTGCTTCAGGTGAATATTACCTTTATTAGAGGCTAAAACAAATTACCTAGGTAGTTTCGGTTTTAGTAGTGCGATGGTATGTTAACCTTATTGCTTAACTCTTATAGGTCGTATCAGGTTCTTTTGAACTTGAAGACCCCTTCGAAGTACATGTGTTTTCTCGTTTCTTTGTCATTTTTGTGACAAAAGGGTGAGAATTATATTGAGTATATGGTGACTTATTAAAAAGACGAGGGTACCCAAATACACCACAATCTTTTTGTTTCAACCTATAAGTCCTCTACCGAAAGTGATCGTCTATGGACAGATTTGAGACAATACAACTAATCGGCTCACACTTCATGTGATTGTCTACGGATACGAGATCGAGACAATACAACAACAAGATAACTTGTGTGATTGACTATGGATACAAATCGAGACAATACGACAACGAAGTATGTTACTTGATAATAGGTTCGGACTTAACCAAACTCTATAGGATCACTATCAAGTAATTGCGGAGTTAACGTTTGTGTATTTTACTTTTAATTATAATAAACAATTATAATTGCGGAAATAAAAGTAAAAGACACGGCAAGATTTTGTTAACGAGGAAAACTGCAAGTGCGGAAAAACCCTGGGACCTAGTCCGGAATTGAATACTATCAGAATTAAGCCGCTATACAAAATCTACACCAGCTTCGTATAGTTGAGACCAAACAACTACCCCTAGTTCACTTAGTTTCCTCAGTATCCCTGCGCTTCCGACTTCGAAGGTCACGCACTGGTACAATTCCATTGGATCGTATTCCAAACAGTAAAGGAACAACAAATCTGTTTGGTAACAACTCTATTGATTCTTTCCAAGATAAAGATATCTCAAGTCATACGCAAAGGCTCTTCCATTTAATCTAATAAACTCCCTTGCCTGGTTAGATCAATTTATCTAATAACTACAAAAGCAGTTAAGTTTAGATTCACAATCAATCAATATAGATCTCAACGAGAAGCTATAAAGTGATGTTGATCTCACGCAACTAATCAATCGAATAAATCCGATTCTAGTTGGATCAGCCGATCAAGGTTTGTGCACACACAAAGATATGAGAACTAATAAGAAATCTTCTTCGTCTTCAAATCTTCTTTAATCTTCAATAAAAACCTGCACAACACTATTGAATCTCTTGTGATCAATCACACACAGAACGAAGTCTATTAACAATGGATTATTACAAGATGTCTTTAGATCTACAAACTTTTCTAAAGATCTCGTCGATACTTCGATCTAGTTTGAGTGAATCTTATATCAGAAGAGAAGATTCTCAAGAATAAACAAACTAGGTGCAATCAAAGTTTCAACAACCGTTAGTCAATCAAATCAATCAAAAACTAATAACACTGCAATTATCTAGTTTCCCACCAACGGTACTCGTAGAGTTTCTTGATCCCGCAGAAGTCTTTAAACGAGCGGTCGTAAGAGATTTCACATAATTATGATTCTTTCCTCTTCGTATAGACGGCTCCATCAGAAACAACAAGAAATGAAGTTTGCCTGTCTCTTAGGATAGTTTGCTAGAAATGCAAACTTAGGTATTTATAGGCCAAGGATGTTTGGACACCAAGGAATTTCCAAAACCGAAAATATTCTTAAGATATGCAATGAATGGCGAAGTTCGGTTTTCCTAATTCCAATAAATGCTTGTCCAAAATTTCCGAAATCTCTCAGTAGAAAATCTCCAATTAGTAAATGCACATTACTAATTTTTATTCTCTAGTAATATGCATTTAATTGCTGGTAATTAAAGCATATAAAACCAAAAACCTTAATTAAAAGATTCTCAATTTATTTCGGCACATGATCTCCTTGAGTACTATGGAATATCTTTGAACAATAAATGATAAGCGTTATTGTACGTGTTCAAAGTATGTTGACATCTCTTATCTGTAAATCCTTATACATATTTACATGGACTTACATTCTTGGAATCGGTTATACTACACTTATATAAAGGGATGTCCCATAGCCATCCCTTATATGAAGCGTAACGAAATGTTCCCAAAAGTCATCTCACTATGGGGAAAAGGCATCCCTTGTCTAAACAACACAAAAACTGAGTCTCTGTGCAAATAGTGCAATACGAAAATTCAGTTTCCGCTTTTTTTTCCTAATTTTTTTACTGTGGAATATTTATATAGTTTAAAAGATAATTAAGAGAAAACAAAAGGAGATGTAATAGGTAAAAAAAAAAAAGAGTTTTATTCAATAAAAAAAAGTGAGAAAGAGAAGTTCTAGGTAAAAGAGTTAAAACCAAAAACGATACTTAGTATCCGTAAATCACATAGTGAAAAGGCACATGGAAAACGAGTTTTTGTGCATTTCCCTTCGCTACAAGGCGCATCAGAGTGTAACTCAGAGATATCACTACTCTAAAACGATATGGAAGACCATAGTAGTTGAATTTTGCTACGAATAAGCTATAGCGAAGCGAAATCGTTTACCATAATGCTTGGCTTTAAGGATATAGTTGGAAAAAGTGTCTAAAAGTATCCCTCTCTACTTCTTGCTTTAAGAATTAGGAAAACTTGAAATAAATCATCTTCCGAGGGATCAAGGGAGTGTCAAGTAGATCTCTCTCGGTAGTCGACCCGCCCCAAGCAGTAAACAGGACAAATAAGACACTGAAAATGATAATATTCCTAAGAGGCTAAGAGCTTTTTTTGGACTGTCTAGACCCACTGTTTGGATCACAACCATATAAGAGACACTAATCCACACAGTTAGTCAAAATTATGTTGGAGTCTTGTATGGAACTCCAATTGGAAATTAGGAGTGGTACCCAACGCCTATTGGGAAAATCTCTGACTGATCAGGAACACCTAAAATGTTCTTTTCCGCTCTTGTTATTTCTATTCAACATCTTCCGACCCAGTCTCCTCTTCGCATGGAGGGTTTCTAGCAAATTTTCTGAGGTATCAGAACAAAATCACACTAGTATTTACAACTCTACAACCCTCGCCTCTTCCGTTTTAAGGGTTGCCCACCTTTTAGCCTTCCTGCAGTTATGTTGTGCCTTTGAGGTTCATTTACCAAATATATCAGTATTTGTAATGCTGACAGAGAATGTACGCAAAACTTCTTTATAAAAGCTATGCAAACAAATAAGTGTGAGATTCAACATAAATCACAGTGAGCTTAAACTATACCCTTGATAAGTGATAAAAGCACACCATATAACAAGGGAAAAAATGATTTTCTCTACATATCTACTACTCGGATATCAATAGAGACCCAGGAACTTCCACCAAACTGATCCGACTCCTCCCCAGATAATAGCATTGATTACGGCCATTACTGCTCCAATTTTAAAGATGTCAGGAAGATCCACATATCCAGCTATTGAAGAAAACAAAAAACGAGAATATTGATAATCAGTTGACCAACCCACAAAGGTATCAGCTAAGAAGCATTAGAAATTTGCGAACTAGTAACTGAAATGGTTCTCTAAGATTGAACAGATCTCATGATGGTTAAAGTTACACCATTCATGGGATCCAACATGTAGATATGATGACTGGTTTTTGTTGTGAGAATTATCTCCTAATCCTATACGTCATCTTCACAATAAAATCACTTAGCTCTACAACTTGCTCTCACCAACTAAATCCTAAGAAGAATTATGAATGAAATCACGAGGAAGTGTTTTATCATACTGAAAATAAGTGTGGAGATAGAACTTAATAATGAAAAGAAATGTGTGGTACCTCCATAGTATACAGCAGCCTGACCACTGCTATAGTGTGTTAGAGCACCAAATAGATTAGTATTGTATGCCAGAGCCAATGCAGACAACACAGCAGGCACTCCAGATGCTAGATGCATAGCAAGAAATGCGGAGTATAAAGCTCCTACATGACCGGTCTGACTTGCAAACAAATAGTGGATAAAGAAGTAGGCTGCTTGAAGAACCCCAAATGCAGCTGGCCAGCTCAAATTGAATGTTGCAAGAGACTTTGCCACGCAGTTAGACATCCATGTTACAATACCCATGTTTGTTAATTGCCCTGCCATACCCACTAAAACTGCAAACCATGCCAAGGTATCCCATGCAGATTTCTCACTTAGGCAATCATCCCAATCCAGTACTCCCAATACTAGAAGAATAGAGAGACCAAGCATAGCAGCAACAACACTGGCTATACCAAGAGCATCTCTGTGTATTCAGAACAACCACCATCAGAGTATTATCTTATCAAAAACACAGCAATTAACCTTAAGAAATGGCCAGCAGTTGGGCAAATATTTAATGTAGTAAGGGCCTCAAAATTAACCTTACATACATATAATGTAAAGATAGGATTGCATAAAAATCACAGCGAAGTACCGCTGAAGAGAAAACAAGTTTATTTCGTTTTGCAGAAGATCACAACATGTATTTTAACCAAGTGGTTTTCATATAGAAAAGAGAATAAGGTAATATGACCATTATCAGAAGAAGATACTAACTATATGCAGTACAGGTATGAGTGGGAAGTAATCTGATATAGCAAGCCCTTGCCATAAAGGTTCTCCCCACAAATGTTATTATGTGATATAACAAGCCCTTTGCTTGCACAAAGAAGCTAATCCGCATTGTGTCAATGCGAACAGAATATTAACATATAATAAGGCAGTGATACCATGTTCGTTTAATTTAGGTAGCGATAAGACTTAAATAGAGAAAAAAAAGCAGTGTCACAAATAAAAGTTGTTAATAAAGGGTGGAATTTTAACTTGTAAAATACATATTACTTTTAGGAAGGTTTCTGCTAGTTATGGGTTCTCACATTGCTTTACTAAAAAGCCATATAAAACTACTAGATACTACTACAAACATCAGTTATATAAATAAGTGCATCTGGAGCGTTATCTTGATATTTACTAGATTCCTGACGCTCGAAACCACTTCCCAATCTAAATATACTGGCACATCAAAGAAAGAGTCTAACATCTAAACTCTAAAGCTAACTTCTCATTCAAGAGTAACACAGATAACTCTACCAACCCACAACTTGACCAACTTTTGTGTTTTTTATCCTTTCCGATTAAGTTAAATCTTAAATCACAGGCGGATCCAGAAAACATAAAATATTGATGGCAGATGTAACTCGATATTTTCATCAAACTGGACAACTATTCTTGTTCAATAAGTGAAACAACAAGACAATCAATACATAAAGAGATCTAAAAGAGGAAACTAGATTGTGATTATCGTTTTCCTTTGTTTATATTCTGAAACAACAAATAAAATAAATACCTCACTCCAGTTTAGCAACTTACCCGAAGACCCACAATGTGACAGCAAAAAGCATTGTCGCAACCATCACCCACTCGTTCTTTGTGACAGGACCCATCTTCTCCAATTTCTTTGCAGCCATAGCTGGAGCCTCAGGTGTGTCTTTGGTCTCAGGAGGGAATATCTTGTACAGGATATATGGAGTAGCAAGAAGAGAACAAAGTGCCGGTAAACTTGCTGCCTTGAACCAGGAAACCCATGGACTTGCAATTTTAATACCAAGTTCCTCGGCTAATTTCAGGCACAGCAAGTTTTGAGCTGCAGCAGTTAGGAAAAGAGCACTTGAGTTACCAGCAGACTGTCATACATCAACAAAAGCACCGAATAAGTCCAACAAATATCATCAGAAAAACATAATCACGATTAAAAAACTTACTAATAGAAGCTGATATATCAAATTAGCAAACTGAAGCGTGTCCATATTGGCTTCACCTAGAAGATCTCCAAGTCCAAGAACTAAGTCTCCACTTAATAATATTACTACTTTTTCGGTAAATTGAAGACTTTTCTAAAACAAATCGCAAATTTCTACTCCAAAAATGCATCAGAAGAAGTTCCACTAATCAGTTTTTTTGCTTGGAGAAATGGGACTATTGGATCACCAAAATGTGATCATACAATCATATCTAGCCTAGGCATCTACAAGTTGCAACTCATAAATTGAATGATAGTAAGAGTGTATGACAACTTAAATGAGCAGAAACAACCCTAGTCTCTTTTATAATGAACAATGGGACCATATTTTGCATGTCTTATGAAAACTTTCCGCACGGCTCGTGCTAACTGTGTTTACGATGTTCCAATATTACTGAACGCCCTAAGCCAAAACTCTGCCAAACATGAAAATCATCCTGAATTCTATCTAAAGTCAAAATCAACTTGAATTCTACCAAACATTAAACCAGGACACAGTTTACATACATTTTCATTCTAGTGTTTCTAAAGACAATTATCAAACAGCCTTAGCCTACAAACTATTAATTTCACCAGGTATGTGTTCACTTTCTTTCTTCTTTTTATTTTTTTGATACAAATCGTGTTCACTTTCTGTTCTTACCTAAATGTATCTTCAATTCAAACCAAAAAAATTCAGGAAACAACCTCATTAACAACATAAAACAAAGAAATGCTTAAATTCAACAAATAAACTCTAAGGCTCAATCACCTGAAATTGCGATTGACAAAGATAGGATCCAAGTTTCTTAGCCGAAGGATCACCAGGTTTACTTCCACCAGAAAGCGCAAGCGATTTAATTATAGGCAAAAAAACACCACCAGCTCTGGCAGTAGTACTCGGCATGGCAGGAGCAATTAAAGCTTCACTAATAGTTAATCCATAAGATAACCCTAATGTACTTTTCCCTAACCATTTAACAAAATAAGTAGCAATTCTATCACCTAATCCAGTTTTAACAAATCCGCGCGCAAAGAAAAATGAAATCACAATCAACCATATTACTTCATTTGTAAATGCTCCGAATGCTGTTGAAAACGCTAAGGTTTTTGTTACTATTGATGTTGTTAAACCTAGAAACGCCCAAGCTCCAACTGGTAATGGACTTAATACTAACCCTGCTATTGTTGATAAGAATATTGATAGTAATTGCCATGCTTCTTTTGTTACTTCTACTGGTTTTGGAACAAAAAATCGAACGATTAATCCAATTCCTACTGATATCACTAACGGGATCAATTTCGCTCCTCCTTGTGGCGCTGATTCTGATTTTGATGGAACCGCTGTAGCAGAAGATGAAGATTGAATCGGTTTCAGGAATTTGTAAGGTTTTGATGGTGATGGTGATGGTGATGAATCGGAGAAGGTGAGTTTAGATTTTGATGGTAAAGAAGGAGATGACAAGAAGAGGGATGATGTGCAGCATGATGAGGAGGAGGAGGAAGATCTGAGAGTGGTGGTGGTGATGGAGGGCCGAGATTTAGAGAGAGATGGCTGTCTTTTAGAGAGAGTGAATCTTGAGGAAGAAGATGGAATTAAAGAAGGAGAAGAATACAAAGCAAAGCTCTGCATCATTGAAATCTTCTTCTGGTTCTGATTTTGATTTTCTCTCAAAAGAAAGAAGAAGACGAGAGAGTATTGGTGGAGGAGTAGAGTGAGGAGGGAGAGATTAATATGGTAGCATATTTATTTGGAACTGGTTCTGTGTATAAACGGACATCTTGTCGTTAATCAGCGACCGTACATTCGGTACAAGATGATATGCCAGTGTATCGGGCACGTGAACGTATGTGATGGCTTCAAATATTTGATGCGGATTCGAATATGGAAGACTTTCTCAGTAGTATATAGTGGTGACGAAAACAAGGTCAATCCTACTGCCAATAGGACGAATGCTGGCGCCTCGAGCCAAGTTAATGCATGACTGTCTTTCTGAAGGAGGAGAGCCCGGAGAGGATGCTGTTGAAAATATTGTGAGCATGCTGTGGAGTTGGACACTTTTAGGGCTGTACACAAACCGACCCAAACCGGTCAGATCCAAATCGAAAATTTGAAAACCGAGCCGGACCACTTATTAAGGATTCGGTTTTAGTTCAATAGAAAACCGAACCGAAAAACCAATTAAAAACAGTTAAATTTTGAATGAGTTTCCCCCATAGATGTATAAATCAATCTATTAGCCTTAAATCAATTAATTGGAACTACAAAAGAAATATCGTTATCATAAGACCCAAAAGAATTTCTTCTCCTTTTCGACCGCATCCTCAGCCTTTCTGCCCTTTTTTTTTTCCCATCAGTCTATTTCTTCGGGAATATAAGTCTGGTATATCAATTGAAACCTGTTTACCTTGATTTATCAAAAGACGGAACAAAACTCGTAGGTATTTCTGTGGGAGACAGATTTATCTATTCCTGTAGACTTTTCTGTGTGAGACATATTTGTTTATTAAAGTCTTCGACTCTGGGTCGTAGCAACTCTTAGTTGTGGTAGAGATCAGCTAAGGGAATCAAGTGCGTAGTATCTTGCTGGGATCAGAGACGTAAGGAGCGCAACTGTATCTTGGATCAGTGTGAGATTGATTAGGGTTCAACTACATGTTGGAATATTTTCAACTGTGCTACATGTTGGTACGTAACTGTTTCGTCAGTTAGAATCATATCCAGAATCTTCGATTCCAACAGACGCCATTCATGTCTGATGATGAAGAGACTCATCGTTTCGATTCCAACATACGTCATTCCCAACAGATGCGAAAACATCTATAAATAGCATCTCCCTTTGCTCGTTTATCATCACATCAAAAAGCAATCTGTTTTCTTCTTCTCTAATAGCATCATCAGAACCTTATACAGTGTGATTCGTGGTCGGGTCAAGGAAGTACAATCCTTGAATTCGATTACGGTGTTAGGGCTTCAATGAATCCTGAAGGCATAATTCGAGAGACCTGTTGTACTCGCCAAGTTAATTGGGAAAGGTCGAATTATTGTCTAAAAGAATCGAAAGAGCCTTGAAGTCAGGGGTACACCATTGTTTTGTTTCTGTTTTTTCATCCTCTTGTTTTTAACCCAATTTTCCAACACTACAGTCCAGACCGAAGTTAGTTTGTAGTAGGCTAGTGTCTGTAGTGGCTTAATACAGTGTGTGTTCAATCTGGACTAGGTCCCGGGGTTTTTCTGCATTTGCGGTTTCCTCGTTAACAAAACTTCTGGTGTCTGTGTTATTTCTTTTTCGCATTATATTTTGTTATATAATTGAAATATCACAGGTTGTGCGTTGAATCGACCAATTGGTAAATCCAACCTTTGGTTGTTGATTGAAATTGATTGATCCTTGAACATTGGTCTTTGGTACAGTTCAAGTTAATTATCTCTCTTATATTCAATCGGCCTCGCAAATTATTATTTGTTTGATTGCGGATTGAATTGAGAGATTGAGATATAACTCTTTGATATATATTTTCTTAAGATTGAGTCTCACTGTCTAGTTGATTCTCTTGAAAGTCTATTGGAGTTATTCCATACAGATTGCTAAGTGAAATATTGAGTGAGGTTGTTGTACCCTTACTTTTTCAGCAATTTTCCCTTAGTCCGATTGATCTACCAAGGTATCTTGGTTACAAACCGAACCGATTATGTATGTATTATCACTTTATTCGATAAGACACATAAACAGATCATAATTAACTCAATTTCTCTTATCAGGTTCTAATTATTCATTGAATAACTTAGACCTTCTTTTAGACAAGTCAAAAACTAGGTTAGTTAACTAGTTTATCTTATCAAGGAATCGACTAGACTTGAATAATCAAATCCTATGTTTGACAATCCTAAACTAAGAAAAGATTTAACTTAGTTAGTCGTATAAGGATTCAAAGAGACTAAAACAAATGATCCCTTATTTCGTTAAGCAAAATCAATTGATACCAAATAATAATGAAAATATGAAATCAATGAGTCAACAATAGAATTGACATAGTTTTTCTTAACCGGAAACAACTGAATCACAATAATCAATCCATACATCATTCAAAACAAAAACAAAATATAAAATAAAAACAATTCATTCAAAACCAAACTTCACATAAAAAATTCATCCTATGAATACAAATACTTACATAGTAAGTTGTCTGCCCAAATGGTTGAATCGAACATGTTGTTGGAATGATGTAATGTTCTGGTCGCGCACGACCAATTTTTCATCTGCAGTTAAATCTGCACACGGAAGAGAGAGCGGGTCCGAATATACTTGTAGCTCGTACAGGTTGCACGAATAGTTCTCCTTCAGCAACATAGTGGAATCAGTGGTTTGCATAATCCCCTTATGTCTTGAGATACAGTTTCCAAAAACAATATCTAACAGCGCCATACTATTATCAGTTAGTCCCTCAGTTTTAAAAAGATTGTCCACTTTGATTTTATCAAAATATTAAGGAAACCATAATATTTTACTTGATTACGCTTAGTTATTTACCTATTTTATTTTAATAAAAATGCTAGCAATAAAAATACTTAAATTGTTAGGGGATTGTAAATATGAAAAAAGAAACTAAATGATATCGAATCTATGAAAACAATATAAAGAAAAATATTTTGAAAAGATTGTAAACTTATGGTGTATATACTGTTTAAAAAGTTTAATTTTGGAGCCAAATATATATTCTCTTAAAATGAATGAAGGAGATATTTGTTTCCTTAATTATATAAATTTCTTTAACATTTTAAATTGGGTCCCCTTGAGAAACTAGTTGGGGGATATTGAAACTGATTGGGGGATATTGAAACTAATTGGGGGATATAAGTTACTTCCCCCAACCAATAGTGTCTGCTAAGTGATAAGATTTTTAATTTGTTTGTTGTAGTAATAAGGATTCGAACTCTAAGACTTGTTGAGATTAAATTTAAAAGTTTAACGAAAATAATAAACAAAAGCGAGAGTCACTTGGCTAGGATTCCACCGCACTCATATGAATAGGCTCAATTATTTATTCTCAACAATTATCGCTCAATAAACAAAATAACACCGACTCTTATTTTTGCCAAGGTAGATTCTCCAAATATTAGTTATAAATCGTAAGCATGGGACATCAAACATCTAAGCAAGCATGACCCATCTAATAAAATGATAACTAATTTTTTCAAATCATAATTCTATTTAATTAGTGCAAAAGTCAAATAGAAAATAAAATAAATTCACCCATGTATGAAGTTCGGCTTCCTCCGTCGACCCAGTGTAGGGGTTTAGCTACTCATGTTGTAGACACTCTCAAAATATTTTTTATTGCTCAAATGTGCTTACAAATGATGAAAAAGGAGAGAAATCAAATAAACCAGGAATTTGCAACGCGTAAAAAGCGTCACAAACTCACTGTTACAATGTACGATAGATGAGAAGTGCTGTAAATACTGTTTAACTATCGCCGGAAAGACTGTTGCAAAACCGAAGAAAGACCACGGTTTATTAACGACAGTCTTTCACAGCCTTATGTTCTTCGTGTTTTTTTTCACAGCAGCAACAGAGAAATCTTCTCTGCTGCTTTCAAACTCACTTTCTAGCCTCCCCTAACTCTCCATACCCTTTTCTGGTACCTCAGCACCTCTTTTATACTCAACATACCCCCCAAATCCTTCGTAATAACTCGCAACAATCTTCTTTCCTTTTCCGCGATATCACGGGAATAATTCCCTGATTTAGTTCCTTCACGCGCCTGTAATTGGTTCTCTGCGTCTTAAGTTGCTCCTACAAACTTCAACACGTTTCCTCTGGAGTAAAATACTCCCAGGACACACTCAATCCCCAAAAATAACTCGAGAAAATCTCGAGAATATTTCACTTTTCTGTTTCATCAAATCTACGTGGAAACTTCCTCTGCTTTCTAATTCAAACAATTTATCAACCTTAGTTAACCATAACATGCCCATATTAACCCAAAGCCATAAGAAATTCCAACAGAAACTCGGAAGAATCTGATCCAGGCCAAATATCCTGTTTTACTCCCAATCGAATTACAACCAATTTTTATCGAAACAAAGACCCATACCAGACCTGTTTAGGTTAATGGAGTTAGCCCAAACAATTACAGCCATTTAATCTTACTACAACGCTTCCAATTCTCCTGCCCTAATTCTGGTCCGTGAAGAACAACTTCCCGCCAAACTCTTTTGCTTCGAATCCATGATTCTAGCCAATTCCAAACGAAACGAAACGAAACCCATTACCATCCCTGTTTAGTCCATTAGAGCAAACCCAATTAATCTCAGCAGCTTAGTCTCATTATAACACCTCCAAAATCCAAACCCTAATTCTACCGGTTCAAACACAATTTTTCCCGCCAATTTTCAAATTCAAATTGTTGAAGATGACTGCCCCTTATCCAGTCCGGGAGTGCGAATAGCAATTAGGGTGCCCCTTAGTAATTGGGTGCCCCTTATCCAAAACTGAGAGTCTGAATAACATGTGTCCTCCGGGGTACAAAAACCACTTTTCGAGCAACTTTCTCCATTAGAGCTTATTTCACAAAAACACCTACAAACAAGTTTATTAGTGATAAAATGAGTCCCAGCTAATGTATTTATGGGTGAAAATGTGTCGCACTTTCGTGCTCATCACTAAGGGGTGATTTTTGGGTATGAAAATACTAAAATACCCTTTGGTTAATTAAAAAATATTATGAAAAGACTATACTACTCTTTCCCCTAAAACTTAAAATCTAAAAACCAAATTCATATATCCCCATTCTCCCACATCTGTTCCGGCACTCATCTAGGTTTAGCGTTTTGAAAAAAAAATAATCTTCATCTTCTTCATCGTTCTCATCCGTTCTTCATCGACGATTAATCGTCGATTCAAAAATTTCTTCGTCGATTAACATACCCGAATCATAACCATGCCTCCAAGAAAGAAATCAGATGCCCAATCGAAGTCAAAATCGGTTGCTCAACAAAAATTAGAACAAAGGCTTGCTTTGATTGCTCAAGAGCAAGAAGAAGAAGAAGAAGCGAACTCGAACAATCAACCTCTCGTAAACATGGCTTGCGTGAGAAGGTAAGTGATTTTGAACTATTTTATAAGTGTTTGAATCGATTTATAGCAGTGGGTTTGGGTTAGAATCGTTAGAATCGCGAACCCTAACTCAAACAGTTGAGTTTCAGTGAGTACCGACATTGATTTTAGTATAAATACAGTGCCGATAATGGATTACGGCATTCAATTCAGAATGAAGGCAGTGCCGGTAGTCAGTTACGGCATAGAATTTGGTATGAATATAATGTCGTTTTCAAACCCAGAGTCACCTGAAACTGAATGTTCTGTACCGGCATTGAAATTAGGTTGAACACTATGCCGATGTGTTACGACATTGGTTTACATTTATTCGGGTATGCCGGTAGTGCTCTTTTGGTATCCAGGAAACCCCTAGAAATTGTTATCAGTATCGGCATTGATTTAAGGTTGCATTATGTGCCGGTACCTGGTTACGGCATGGAGTTGAATTTTTTCGTGTGTGCCGGTAGTGCTCTTTGGTATCCATGAACAGTTTAGGAATTACCGGCATTGTCGATAGTTGTTGTTCACTGCTGGCATGGTGTACCGGCATGCTGTTTTTGCCAAATTACTATGTCGTTTTTGGACCCGGCATGGTTGGTATTTCTTGAATCTATGCCGGTATTAAGACTGAATGTGAGTTGTCTTATATTCATTTCGTGTGTCTTTTGATATAGGGCTAGAGCCAAGGAAGCTAACAAAGGAAAAACTAAAGATGTTGTCATTAAGAGAAGAAAGAAGGACAGTCTTGATACTCCTCAGTCTCTGCCTCCTCGAGGGAAAGATCAAGGTCGCAAAAAGCGTTTGGGGGCTGATACAAGAGGGATAATTTGGGAGAGTGGTGGTGACCGTAGTCGACTTGTAATCCGTGAACCTACAGGAACAGTTGAGCACGATGAGCATGATGAAAAGGAAAGTGAGGAGGAAGATAATGAGGTTCATCCAAGTCATTTATCAAGCCAAAGCGAAGTTGGTGGGCCAAGTCAACAACCGACACAAGGCAAGGGCAAGGGCAAAGGCAAAGTAAAAGTTAAAGGTCCGCACCTTCCTCACATTGATGACATGATACCTGACTTTGATCGTGGTAGAATTTGGGGTGAAGCTCACGATCCGAGAATTCTATTTAGCTACAAGCACTCGTGGGCTCGTACTATCTATCAAACCTATGTAAGAATTTTTTATCTTGTGCATATGTATTGTTGTGTGTTTATGTAAAATCTCTTAATTGTATTGTCTCCTAATTATAGGATCATAAGAAGGTTGTGCGTGTTTGCCGAAACCAAGCCGCATCTGATTGAGATCTATCTAAGGAATGTGAAGAGGTCCAAACAATAGTAAGGGATTCTGGTCTATATGCTTTGGTTGAAAATTATGTGAAGTGTGATTCCGTGACAATCAATTGCTTCGTCGAAAGGTATCATGGCGAAACTGATACCATGCACTTCCCGTTTGGGGAGATGACCTTGATCCCTGATGATGCTCAGAACATTCTAGGCTTGAATGTTATCGGCAAATCAATTACAGAAGGAGATAAGTGTCCGGACCTAGAATGGTCGAAGTTGCACGCCCTGACTAACAAGCTGTTGGGTTGGGACTACAAAACTTCTGTGGAAATCTTCTATGTATCTAAGGCTAGTAGGACAAAGACAATCAAGCTGATGCTGCTTCAGGAGAAGTTTGAAAAAATGCAGGAAAGAAGTTTGAAGGATAAATGGGACCCAGCACAAATTCGTTATACATCCGCTGCGTACCTGTTATTCATCTTGGGCATTAAGGTATTCCCTGACACTAATGGCAACAGGGTTAGTGCAAACCACCTTCAATACTTGGATCCGTTGGAAGATGTCTATAACTATTCTTGGGGCACCGTGGTAATGGCACATTTGATGGCGGAGATGAGAAGAGCCTCTAGGGTTGTTACAAACCTATTTGTCGGGAATTTCACTCTACTACAGGTAATTTTGTTTTTAAACTTATGTTCTTATGTATATTGTTCACATATACCCTTATTATGAACTTAGAAACAAAATTTACTGCTTCTTATATGTATTATTCCACATTGGTATAGGTGTGGGCCTATGAACACTTACCAACATTGTTCAAAGACTACCCCTTCTTGAAGATCATATACCTTCCCGAACCCGAGGCGCCTAGAGCTAAGAGATACCAGTTCAATAATATTCCAAAGCCCGATAACAATCTTCGACTGATAGATATGAGATTGGCTCTGGACGCGATGACTACCAAAGACGTTGTGTTCGACCCTTACAAGGAGACTAGAGAAAACCACCAAATTTTGAGGTTTAATAAAGTTGCATTCTACAATGGACCGTTGTTCCACCCAAAGGGGTACGTTATGGCTGAACCTCAACGTGTCATGCGGCAACTTGGATATAATCAACTACCTTGTTTCATGACAGCCTCTACTTTAAGGTACGCTCTTGACTTGGCTCAGTGCTTTACAACTTCCTGAAAGTTGAGGGTAGAGTATGATCCAGTTCCAGAACCAACACATTGGAGGGATAGGGAACCAAGTCGTTTGATAGATATTAGTAATTGGGAGCTTGTGAACAACAGTGATGAAGCCGATCCCACCTGCGATCATGATTACCTGGGATGGTCACATACTTTTGTCGTGCGCCCGGATGACGTCCAAGTTCCACCCCAGGAAAACCCTCATGTTCCAACTCCTACAGAGGCACCACCTACAATGGCCCAACTTAATAAGACTCTTGGATTGCTAGTAAGTATTGTTAATTGCTTAGTCGTTTAATGTACACATAATCTTATCTTAGCATATATATATACTAATTATGTGTTCGATGTATGAAATTAGCGGCGTCGGCTTGGCAAGTTGAAGAAGATGTTTGGTTCCAAGTACGAGGAAGGAGAGGTGCTATCCCTTGAAGAAATGAAGGAAGTCGAGGAAAAGCTTGATAAAATTGAAGACCCAAGTGCAAAAGCTTTGTTCTGGGAAACGAGGAAGGTGACGGCCCACAAGAAGCAAAAGACCAAGTGATTAACTCTTTAGTTGTGTTTCTTCATTTGGATGGTGGTTGTTACGTTTTGAACAATTCCGAACTTGTTTTTGGATTAACTTTTTAGTTGTTTGGTTTACTTTTGGCTTATGATACATGGATCACAATTTAGTTGTTTGGTTTATGTTGAACATGTTTATTCTTAATGAGAATGGCTTTGGACTCCGTGGCTGTCCAAGATGTTGTGTTTGACCCATATAGGGATGCCAGGGGAGTTTACTTTGAAAGGCGTGACAATGTTTTATTTTACAACGGACCGTTATTTCATCCAAAAGGATTTGTTATGCACAACCCTCGCCGTGTAATGCGCCAACTTGGGTACAAGCAAAAAAATCTTACGGATACATCCTATCAGAAATTCTCTCATGACTTTCCTCAATGCCAAGAAAATGAGAACCATACTCTGGTTGTTTACGACCCAAATCCCATTCTTGCACATTGGAGTGAAAGGAAAGAACGAGGACTTGTGTTGGATAAGGTTGGTTTGGAATTGGCGGAAAACGGTTAAGAGACCGAACCAAACTTTCTCAGTGGTCATTGGAAGTACTCGCATCCTTATATTGTACGCCCAGCTAACATAGAAGTTCCTCCACAAGCAACACCTCCCTCCACAACTCCGGCTGAACTTACTGTACCCGGACTACAAAAGATCCTTACGTTGTTGGTACGTACTTCTTGTTAATTTCCTATTCTTTTAATCTATATATTTGAACTTATATAAGTGTACATACTAAGTACATGTTTAAAAATATGACAACAGCGTCAGCGGATAGGAAATATGTCAAAGTTCTTTAAGAAAAAGAACAAGAAAGGAGAGGTGTTGACCCAAAAAGAAATGGAGAAAGTCGAGCAAAAGATAGACAAAATTGAAGATCCAGAGGCAAAAGACTTGTGGGACGAAAGGAAGAAGAGGGTACACAAGAATCCAAGGACCGAGTGATCGTGTATTTCTTCTATAGTATTAGTTTGGTCTTGAACAATCTAGTGTTGGTTTATGTTTGTTTGTGTAACTTGAACAATGTGTTTGTTTGCGTGTCTTGCTAAACTATTTCCTTGATTTGGTTTATGTTTGATTTGTTTTCGGTTTGGAACCTCTTAACTTTGGAGTTTGTTTCTTAACTTTGGAGTTTGTTATTTTAAACAATCTAGTGTTGTTATTTCATTTATTATGTTGATAAACCAGTGTCAAATTAGAGTTTTTCTGACAAAACCGGCATGGTCGAAAAACGTAAACTCCATGCCGGAACTCTGAATTTTCAAAATCAAAGAAATGACAGAGTACCGGCATTGACGATTTTTTGGTTACCCTGCCGGTAGTCTGCATTTTCCAGGTACAAAATATTTTTTTCAGAGTACCGGCACTATTTTTAATTTAATTTCAACACATTTACTAATTTCTCTGGATATTTTTACGAATTTCCGGAACTGTTTCAAAAGTTTAGTTCTACGCCGACATCAATGTTCCGGCCTTGTATTAATGAAACATAATCATGCCGGCATTGGCATCAAAATATGATTTAATGTTTACAATTCACACTTCCAAAAAAACAAAATGTTGCGTATTAGTGAACCACATATATCCAAATTACTCATCATCTCTTCCACACGTATGAAGTTACATCTTCTCCTCTTGGAGAGGTTTCTTTGATAAAGCCAACGCATCCCAAAATTGGTGATTCTCCTCATACAATGCCATCCATCCCTTCCAGATATTGGGATCTAGATCCTTGTTTTTAATCATCCCACAAACATGTGTCAATGGACAATTTTCTTTGAGTTTTAGAATAACGAAATGATTACCGTTCACGAACGCCAAAACAACTCTTCTCTTCTTAAGGGATCCTTCGCATTTTTTCCACTTTGGTGTAAATTTTATTTATACGGTGGGGGTAAAATAATGAAAAACACATCTAAATGTATCCGCCACTAGATGCCCACAAAGCGGCATTCTCATCCAATATTGAGAAGGAATAAACTTCATCTCCTGCTCGGGCCCTAACACTTGAGCATACATATTATCAAACCCCTCGCCTTCACCAACCAATTGCTCATAAAATCTCTTCTTTTTAATAAGTTGTTCGGCCATCCTCATTCTAGCATATCGGCATGGTGTCATCCCTATACTAACCGCCGTCTCAAAGATTCCTAATTGTTCGGTCACGGCATGATAGCCACAATTTCCATCTCTATTGACATCATCCTTATATACAATTTACTCGTGAATAACCTCAGGAAGTTATTGTACGTAAGACTCTATTTTGGTATGGTAATGTCTATAAGTCTTACCTGTTTTGGAATCCTTAAACATCTTCATATTACTAACTTTTAGCTTAATTATACCCAATCCATCCTCTGCAATCTCTACACTTCCAATGTCTTCAGTATGTGATGGGAGTCCGTACTTCCTTGGACTACCCCTTCGCTTTGGAACCGAAACTACATCAACTTTGGTCGTGCCTACGGAGTTGTCACCATGGTGTTTTTGTTGACTAGATATGGGTCGCTTACCTTTGCTATCACTTATTTTAGGTGGGGCTTCGGAGTTTTCACCTTCATGTTCTTGACTTGATGTAGGTTCTTTATTCGGCCTTCCCTTTTTGTTTGGCACCGCCGCCTCATCACCTTGGTGTTCTTGGTAGCTTGATGTTGGTACCTTTGGCGGCCTACTCCTTTTCTTTGCAACCTCCGCTACATTGACTATGGGTGTGGCTTCAGAATGCTCACCTTGTTGTTCTTGGTAGCTTGATGTCGGTACCTTCGACGGCCTACCCCTTTTCTTTGGAACCTCCACTACATCGACTATGGGTGTGGCTTCGGAATTCTCATCTTGTTGTTCTTGTTCAATCGATGTGGGTACCTTCTTCGGCCCACCCCTTTTCTTTGGAACCTCCGATACATTGGCTTTTGTTGTGGATACGGAATCCGTCGTTTGTTGTTGACTTGATAGCGGTTCCTTCCTCGGACTACCCCTTTTGTTTGGAACCGGCGCTTCCGCGAACCTTGCTTCTGAAATCTCACATGCGGTTAGATCTCGTTTCTTACTTGCCGCGAGTTCATCTTCATGTTGAGTCCTTTCTTTCAATTCTTTCCTTTGTTTTCTCCTTGCCGTTTTAGTTTGTGGTCTACCGGGAGGATCTCCCTTTGTTGGCTCTTCACTTTGTGCGATCCATGGGCGAGTAATTAGCCTTAGTTGGCTCAACAAGACTTGTCGGCTTACCGAGTTGCCACGTGAGTAAGCTTCGGAGAATTCCTTTGCTTCGTTCGTATCTCATGATGATTGTCCGGGATCTTCCGTAAGGGGAGGGGTGAAAGATAGTTGCTTCCAAAACGGATCAATAACCTCAATAGGTATCACTTCTTCATACTTCACAAGCATATGACGACACGGAATCCCCAATGAAGACATGTCGGGACAAATACACACATCACCCGGTTTTCCGTAGTTTATCTTCTTTTCCATTTCTCTCATCATATGTTTTATTGCCCAATGAGAGACGTTGAATTCTATTCCTTGGAGCAACTTACCATATTGAAGAAATGGAGTCATCCTTTCCATTGAGATTTTCTCAAAAGCCTGCTTGATCCTATCGATATCACTCTTAAAGTATTGCTCCATTGCCTCGGTGACCGTAACCACGTTTCCTTGGCCGGACCGGATGAGATCTTTAAATCTCCCATGAGCGGACTCCGCTACACTAGTTGCTTCATTCTTGTAGTGTCTATGTCTATACCGGTTTGTCCATGCACGCACAAATTTTTCCTTGAACTTATCCAACCATTGAGTCCGACAATACCAGACGACAGTCGGATAAACTTCGTTCCAATCGGCAATAAACTTGTTCAATCTCTTTTCGTACATATCCTCGGTAAGAGACCAATAAACTTTCTCCCAATCTCTTAGAAATTCCAACCACTTTTTATGATTTTCCGCATGTTCTTTGTCCACTCGCTCTTATATCTTGCCTCTCTCATCTTCTTCTCTAGTTGAACAATCATTCTCATCTTAATATCCGCCTTAGTGGATTCAAACAAGGCATGGCAAGTTTTTATGATATTTTGACGTATATGATATGTACATAGGAAATTTTGTGCGTCCGGGAAGACGTTGGATATTGCATTCATTAATGGATCATCTTGATCGGTTATGATGACCCTCGGAAGTTGATTTTCCAGGAAGAATAATTTCAATTTTCGTAATGCCCAATGATAATTATAGTCCCTCTCGTTTTTCATTAAACACCAAGCCAATGTGAATGATACCTTGTCCGATGTTTGCCGCACGATGTTGAACAACGACATATTGTATTTGTTTGTCTTGTAGGTGCAATCCATCAAAAGAACACCACAACATGTATGAGCCAATTGTGAAAGCAAAGGATGTGAAATGAATATTTGAAGGGGCTTCTTGTCCCACCCTCTTTTAATGATACGCGTGTAGTTGTGATCCCAAACTATCTTCTCAAATTCTTGCATAACGGTCCTCCCTTCCCATTCCACCCTTTCAATACTTGCTTGTGCGCTATAAATTGTACTTAGAGATGACACGTTTGTCTCATCCTTTTCCTTGAAGCCTCTGAGAATTTGTCTCGGTTTGATAAGTGCTTTGGTCAATCTCTTTACATCGTCCATTTTATGAGGTTTTAGCTTCGCAACTAGGGAGTGACCAACAAAATCTTTCGGATCTCGGTGGTTATGAAGGCCAAAACACACCGTACAATCCCATTCATTGTCCTTGTCTTTTAAATAGAATACAAGCTTAAATGGGCAATTATCCTTCCTCGTACGAGTCTTATATACCCTATTAGTCTTCTTTGGATATACATAACCCTTTCTCTTATGGCTATTCTTCTTCTTGTATTGCCCACTTCTCTCGCAAAACATCTCAAAACGATTCTTTGAACGTTGGGTATTCCTCACCAATACACACATGTTCTT
>JAJJWW010007525.1:0-109302 GCA_023531295.1 Papaver armeniacum
GGCAAGTGCTTGAAAAAGCTCTGATGGAGGCGTCATTGACCAAGATGTTCGTCATTGACAACTGGTTTTCCATTTTGCGATTTCCTTTCATAGAGAAAAACAATATTTTCGTAGCTCGTAGATGATTTTTGGTACTTTTTTTTTTTGTGTGCGACCGAAGCCATGTCTTACCGTGTATCATTCCTTCGTTTATGTTGCTTTCATATCTTTGATTGAATGAATAAAACCTTCTGGAAGAGACCTAGCAAAACCCCTTTTGCGAAGAACCATTTCTTTTTATTGGATTTTCCCTAGCAAATTGGGATTTCTAGAATTGGTTAGCATAATGGAAAGCTACCAGGGGATTTCGAAATACTGTATTGTTGCCGACCAAAACTTTTTGTTTGGTGAAAATAGGTGAAGCCTATTTATACAAGTCATATTGAAACGTACCCTGGTCTCGTAGGAAGTGGAAACAATTGAGTGGTGGAAGAATAGAGTAACGTGTAACCGTCAGACGTTATGCTTCCATGATGAGGGAAGTGAATTCGTGTAACCGTCAGTCATTACGCTTCCATGATGAAGAAAATGAATTGTTTACACCGTTACTTTTTACCACCACTAATTGTCCTACTTCATGACACTTTCTTGTAACGGGCGCATTGCACGCCGCATGCTGTAAACCGCCATACCAATACCCTGATGAGTATCCCCCAGTTTGTGACATGTTTGATGTCTCGAGTGTTTTCGTGGAAAACGCGTAGCAAGTTGCTATGTGTGGCAAGTCAAAGTCAAAAGACTTTGCCATAGGAAAATAGCATGTGAGGCTATTAGGCTTAACTTGGTCGGCCGCCAAAAACTTGCCACAAGTCCGTCAGTTTGGTGGCGAACTTGAATGGCTTAGATTACATCTCATGAGGAAGGGTAGCCTTTGATTATGGCCACATCTTTGTTGTGTAACAAAGTGGCGCCATTAGCATTGTGGCGCCTGGCGTAGCGGGTTGCCTGAGACTTGCCGCAAGTCCGTCAGTTCAGTGGCGAACTTGGATGGCTGAGATTGCATCTCATGAGGAAGAGTGGCCATCGATTATGGCCGCATCTTGTTGTATAGCGAAGTGGCGCCATTGGAATAGTAGCGCCTGGTGGAGCCATGGCATAACGGCATGCTAATGGCGTAGCCGTGGCATAACGACATGCTAGTATCCGTGGCATAGCGGCATGCCAGTGGCGTGGCATAGCGACATACTAGTAGCCGTGGCATGGAGGCATGCCAGTGGCGTTGTAGCATGGCCAAAGCTAAGGTCTGGCTCCGTGGCCAAAATTAGGGCTTGGCAGCGTGGCCAAGGCTAGGATTTGACGCCGTGGTAAGAATTAGGGCTTTGCGTCGTGGCCAAGGCTAGGATTTGACGCCTTGGTAAGAATTAGGGCTTTGCGGCGTGGCCAAGGCTAGGATTTGGCGCCGTGGTAAGAATTAGGGATTAGCGGCGTGGCCAAGGCTAGGATTTGGCGCCGTGGTAAGAATTAGGGCTTGGCGGCGTGGCCAAGGCTAAAGTGGCATGCTACCGCGGCAGAGTGGCATGTTGGCATGCCGATCAATATGTTGTTGTGGTAAGACGCATTTGGCTTGCCAGTTAATATGGTGGCGCGGCAGGGTGCGTTTGGCCTTTAATGTATGGTGGCAAGTTTAGAGCGACTTGATTGGCCAAGAAAAGGGGGCGGCCAAACATAAGGCGCGGCTACACTTCTGGTGAGAGTGTGGCGGCTTTAGAGCGACCTGATTAGTCGATGGCAAATGGGTCCGGCAAGTATAGGCCCAGCCACAACTTATGTGCGCGTGGCTAATTTGAGGCGACACGATTGGTCGAGAGAAATATGGTCGGTTAAGGAAGGGGCGTGGCCAATGGCAAGTGGCGCCAGTTGGCCTAAGGCATGGCCACGCCTCCCTTGGCTGTTTTGGCTCCCTGTTTTCTGATTCTGAGCAAGGTTTTGCGCCTGCTAATCCATGGCGGATTAATTACCTAGTTTGCCTAGGTTTAATTTCGACAAGCAAGGTTTGATATACTACGCGAGGCGCAAAACCCTAACTTCTGCAAGCTAGTTAGGTCAATTGATTGAATTCTATGTGTTGACATAGAGTTCTTTTAAGTTCATTTCCAGAGAGCAACATGCTTTTTCTGATTGAATACCTTATGCAAAGACCTTATCCTTGATACTTGCAAATTCGTGCTACTCTGTTGCGAGTGAACACAAATCGTCATGCCATATCAACATTAAGGATTCATCCGGAGAACATAGCATAAAAGGCATTCAAAGGAACTTATATTAAGTGAATATAGGCGAGGCGCCGAAATTTACAGAACATTTGGGATGGTTGCTACATTCGCCATAAATTTCATGTAAGTATATTGAACGGTTCATTAAATATGCCGGTGGAGAGGTTAGCACTCACGGCACCGTTTCCTTACAGAGTGACGTCACATCAGATGTAAGGTTTTACGATTTCAACCCTAAGCTAAAAACCATCATCAACAACTGTCTTCAATACTTCCTTTATTATGTAAGAATATTATCTCTTCTCTGTAATAAATTTATCTTGGTTTTGATGATTAATACAATACCATCATGGTATCAGACAGGGTAGGTTAGGATTCTTCCTTTTCTCTTCTTTGCTTCGATCTTGTACTTGATTTCTTCTTCAATTGATTGTTTATCTCTGCCGCCTTTTCAAAATCTACATCTGTATTGTGTCAATCTCACCGTTTTCATAGAAGGCATGGTCGGCCGGCCAATGAACACGGTCCCATGGCACTTTTCCTAATTATATATTATTTTCATGATTTTATGAAAATATCATGAAATCAAGGAGTTTGTTGAAACCAAGGAGTTTCCTTGAAGTGAAGGAGTTTCCATGAGGTGAAGGAAACATAAAAAATTATAATAATAAAATAAGAGGCGTGTGGGACCGGCTAGGGCATGACCGGCCGGCTAGGGCCCGGTCCCACAAGTTTACCTAATTTTATATTATTTTTCATGACTTTATGAAAATATCATGAAATCAAGGAGTTTCCTTGAAGTGAAGGAGTTTCCATGAAGTGAAGGAAACATAAAAAAATAAAAAAAATAAAATAAGTGGCGTGTGGGACCGGCTATGGCTAAGGCATGGCCGGCCGGCCTCTTATGAAATATCACAATCCTTGAATCTTTTCTACACCTTTATTGTCACCACTTTTGGTAATTCATCCATCTCCCTTACAATTTTTAACTCAAATCCTCTTTTTTTTTCTCTATCATGGAAAACCCAACTTCAAATTCATTTGCTAATATCCCTCTCAACCAGCTAACAAGTTTTGTTCATCTAAAAATCATTGAAGACAACTTTATCACCTAGAAAAATCTGCTAAAACCAGTGATTCAGAAATACAAGCTTATGAAGTATCTCGATGATACCCATCCATGTCCTCCTCAGTACACAAATCAACAGAATCAATTGAATGGAATTGAAAACTCTCTTTACACCGACTGGATGGATGAGGATTCAACAATTATCATGTGGCTCAATTCACATAAATATGGGCTATGGACCAATCACCTTCAGCTCCACTCCACATGCTCTCTCTTCAACAACAACTACTGATAGTGCTCTACTCCATAGAATATTTGGACATCCTTCATTCCAGACTCTTCAAAAACTTTACAAAAAGCTAAATTTATCCAATGTTTTTAATAAACCTTTCTTTTGTACTGATTGCAAAACATGTAGAAGTCATAAACTTTCTTTTCAAATGTCTTGTACTGTGGCCACCAAACCACTTCAGCTACTTCACATGGATTTATGGGGCCCTTGTGCTACTCCTTCTACTAATGGCACACTATATTATGCTAATATTGTTGATGAGTTTACAAAGTATTGTTGGATTTTGCCCTTAACTTCCAAATCTGAGTTTAAAACTAGTTTTATCTCCTTTGTTCAACAGACAGAAAATCAACTATCTCACTCTGTTGTCACCATTAGAACTGACAATGGAGGTGAATTTTTAAACAATCTTCTTGCACAATTCTGTGCTTCTAGGGGCATTACTCATGAAATGTCCTGTCCTCGCACACCAGAACAAAATGGTGTTGCTGAGGTTAAACACAAACACCTCTTGAATATTACTAGGACTCTACTATTTCAAGATAAACTCCCCTTCCAGTATTGGCTTGATGCCCTTCATACAGCCAACTTTTTAATTAACAGGCTCCCTACAAAGTCCATTGGTTTTCAAACACCATTTGAACTAATTTTTCACAAAACACCAGACTACAACTTTCTTAAAGTCTTTGGCTGTGCTTGCTTCCCATGGCTGAAACCATACACAACCAATAAACTAGAACCTAAGAGCAAACATTGTGTCTTTCTAGGCTATAGCTCAAGTCATAAAGGATACAAATGCCTTGACCCAATCACAGGCACTATTTATGTATCTAGGCATGTCTCCTTCAATGAAGTCTCATTTCCCTACAACACTATTCTTAACCCATATTCTAAGCCAGCCATACCTGCTCCTTCCATTCAACATGCAGAGTCTATATCATCCATTCCTTCCATCACAGCAGCTATCTCAGTTCCTCTTCCAATAACCATAAATGCACACAACATGACCACTAGAGGCAAAAATGGTATTTATACACCTAAATCCTATTTTGCCACCAAACACCCTTTGCCAGCTGCTTTTATGATTACTGCACCAACCTGTATTACTGCTGCAAAGAAGGAAAAATCTTGGAACATTGCCTCTGTGACTGAGTACACAGCCTTGCAAGATGCTGTCACTTGGATTCTAGTTCCACTAGTTCAAGGCCAAAATATTGTGGGATGTAAATGGGTGTTCAGGGTCAAATATCATCCAGATAGAACAATTGATAAACACAAAGCCAGAATTGTGGCTAAGGGCTATCACCAACAACCAGGACTTGATTTTGAGGAAACCTTCAGTCCAGTGGCTAAGCCAACTACAATCAGAGTCATTCTATCTATGGCAGTTCAATTTGATTGGCAGATTCACCAACTTGATGTTAGCAATACCTTCCTCCATGGCAACTTGAAGGAAACAGTCTATATGGCTCAACCACCAGGTTTCATTGATCCAGACAAGCCTAATCATGTCTGCTTGCTACACAAAGCCATATATGGGCTCAAACAGGCACCCAAGGCCTGGTATGAAAACCTTAGCTCAGCTCTATGCTCTCTAAAGTTCACAAACTCAGCTGCAGATCCATCTCTCTTTGTGCACAAAGCTGGTAACCAAATTACAGTTGCCTTGATATATGTTGATGACATCATGCTTACAAGCTCCTCTTCAGCTTTTCTGCAATTTGTTATTACTTAGCTGCTACTTCAGTTCCCAATAAAGGACTTGGGCACCCTCAACTACTTTCAAGGTCTTGAGATTAGCAGAACATCCACTTCGCTCTTTTTATCTCAAACCAAATATGCTACTGACTTACTGCACAAATTCCACATGGAAGGCTCCAAGTCCTGTCACACTCCAATTGCAGCATCAACTAAACTGTCAAAAAAAGATGGCACTCTGCTTGACAATCCAACCGAATACAGATCACTGGTTGATGCGCTTCACTATCTCACTTGGTCCAGACCTGAGATATCCTATGCAGTCAACTTGGTATGCCAATACATGCAACATCCTAGAACCGATCACCTGGCAGCCGCCAAGCAGATTCTCAAATACATTAAAGGTACATTAGATTATGGGATCAAATTCACTAAAGACAATTCCTTCTTACTGGGTTTCTATGATGCTGATTGGGCCGGCTGCATTGATGATAGACGCTCCACCGGCGGCTACTGCATTTTCCTTGGACCCAACATAATATCCTGGTCCTCTAAAAAGTAAACCACAATCGCTCGTTCAAGCACAAAAGTTGAATATCGTACTCTAGCGCACAATGCTGCTGAGGTTGTCTGGATTTGCTATCTTCTACAGGATCTTCACTTTTCCTTACCAGGCATCCCCAAACTTAGCTGTGACAATGTCAGCTCCATCTCCCTGGCTTCAAATCCCGTAATGCATTCACGCATGAAGCATGTACATCTAGACTACCACTTCATCCGAGAGCTAGTTCAAACCAAGTCACTTGATATCTTCTATGTCAACACACTTGATCAACTCGCAGACATATTCACAAAGGGACTTCATGCTCCAAGATTCATCATGCTTCGATCCAAGCTGCAGGTTGTCGCCACACCCATCAGCTTGAGGGGGGATAATGACACAGATGGTGTGGTGAAGGATAGCACAGGCTGAGGTGTAGGTTAAAGGCTCACATGTTATTCATGTAGTCACTCATGTGTGCAGTACGTGCACTTTCCTAATTAGGGTTTAGTTCAGTTGCTACTCTTTATATACTGTCTTCAATACTTCCTTTATTATGTAAGAATATTATCTCTTCCCTGTAATAAATTTATCTTGGTTTTGATGATTGATACAATACCATCACCCTTGCTTTTAATTGCCTCAGCCACTGCAAGTATAGATCACTTCCGAGCATGCAAGCAGACTCAAGTCAACCACATCATTTGAAGCCTAATTGAAGGAGTCGCTTTCTATCCATTCGGCTGGCATAGAAGATAAAAACCTTAAATTTTATCTGTTCTCGGTTGGCACAACAAAATTAATCATCGACTATTAATGGTGTTGCATCGGCTTGTATAACGATGGTGGTCTAATTTTGAGCCCGTTAGCATGGAGAGGACACTCAACCACTACATGGTGGGCAGTAACTACTAATCTAGTTCCACTTTTATGATTGTAGCTACTGGCTTTGGTGCCCATTTTTCTCCAACTACTTGTGTCAACATCGCCTTAACATTGCGAAATTGATATGTAGTAAGTGCACGGAGTCTGGGAATCTGCATCCTACTCGTACTCAGCCGGCCGCCACGCCTTAAAGCAGCAACTTCTTGAAAAGCACACGGTTATTTTTGGCAAACAGCTTCCGGGTTTTAGACATCAAGAAGCCCAACCATTTAACAAAGGCTGTTTAAAATCAAAGATTGGTCCAAATCGCAAATCACGCAAAAATTTTGTGAAAATATCAAAATGTTACCAAAGAAGGAGAAGTTGCATCTCAACTCCAGCACACGGTTTGCGTTTGTGCTGTAAAATTTGTTGACCTGCTTGACACACGTAAAATCGTGTTAAGCACCACGATCCCATATGCTCAAATATGTCACTCCAAAACGTGTCAAATGAGAATCAATCCATGCGTGCATGAAGCTTGGATGAAATCTTTGTAGCAAATTTTCACTTTCGGTTAAGCACGTCATGTGCTAGTCAAAACGTGTTTGGAATTACTCCGATTTTAGTGCTAGATATGGTGCACGATTAAGCATCACTAGGCCCTTTAAAATGATCAAACCGGAGCCGAGCGGCAAAACCTTAACTCCCTAAGACCTAATCAATATCTCGCTAATCAATAGCACTGAGCTGCAATTTCATAAGGTAAGGATGTCTTCTCCATCAAAGCAAAGACGAAGAGGAGGAAGAAAAAGATTGAAAAATGAGATTCCCAGTAATGATAATACTTCATCATCAGCAGTTAAAATAGGTAATAGTGTTGATCTTTTAACTCTGATTTTAATTCGTTTACCGCCAAAAGTTTTACTTGTATTCAAGTTAGTTTCAAAATTTTGGTTATCCATAATCCATAGCCCTCATTTTTCCCATCAATATTTCATCAGAAACCCTAGCTTATCAATTCTAGGATTGTTCTGGGGCACAGAATTACCCTCCGTTACAAAACACAGGTATGAGTACATCTTTTTAGATCAAAATACCGATGGCTATGTACCTTTTGAAACCATAGATTTTAAGGTCAAGAGATTAGTCAGAGTAGGTATAAAGATTTTGCAATCTTGCAATGGCTTACTCTTATGTGGTAATGTTTTAAGCCGCAATTCTGATCGTACTTATTACATCTTCAATCCTTACACAAAGCAGTACAAAATCATACCTCCGTCTCAAATCAGAAGTCGTGATTTCCCGTATCTTATGAATGTTAGTTTAGTGTTCGATCCATCCAAATCCCCATACTACAAAGTTATATCTTTCTGGAGTAGCATGGATATATCAGACTGGTGTAACATTGATCCAGAATTATTTAACACGAGGACTGATCTAAATTCTACTAAATTTCGAGTTGAAATCTATGATTCTGAAACTTCTACTTGGGGGTTGTCTGGATTTGATTCATGTACTCCAGCAGCAAAATGTTTACTATGGGGTCGTCGAGGTGCTGGTATCTTCTGGAATGGTAAGTTGTACTGGTGCAATTTACAAGGCTATATGACTTGCTTCGATATTGATCTAGAGTTAGTTGTGGCCGTGCCCATGCCAATGCCAAGTTCTGGTCAAAAGAGTTTTGAAATTGCTGAGTATGAGGGTCATTTTTATCTTATTAAGAGAGACTGGTCTAATGGTTATGATCATATGACGATATATGAGATGGATTCTGCTGATTCTAGCTGGAACCTGAAAGGCCAGTTCGATGAGAGGTTAATTCCATATGCTGCTCCTAACATCGTATTCATTAAGGAAGAAGAAAATGGGTCCATAAAGGTTGTGCTGCTAACAGCAGAGAGTAGGGTTCTCTCTTATGATCTGACAGATAATAGCTTGGAGACAATTTGTGATCTATCAGCGCGACTAGAATTTATGGTATCTAGCAGATTTCAATATATTGAGTCCTTGGCTTATGTTTAGTCATTTAGTGACTCTTTTTTCATTTTGCTTCATCATTTTGTTTCATTTAGTAATTTTAATTAGGATAATTAGTTGTTTTATTTAGTTTATATTGTTTTTGTGAGAAAGTTATATTCTCTTAGGTTAGTTTAGGAATGTTTGCGTTCTTAGATTTTAGGTTTGCAGGGTACAAACAGCCGTTTCCGTTAACATTGTAATCCAGCTTCGGCTCGCTGTTATTTGATTAATGAAACTTTTGAGTTTGTTTTGGTCTATACTTTATAGCATAGAGTTGCTCTATCATTACTTCAGGAGTGGATTCTCCCTGTGTTTCTAAAGCCTCAGCTTGTGCCTTATCATTGAACCTGAGTTAATGTTACATGTTCAAGTTTAGTTTTGATCACATGCAAGGTTGGAGGGTCCTGTATTTTCTAGTCCTAGTTGTATATATCAATGAATGCTCAGTTGAATGTGATTGTGAAAATTTCCAAAGAATTACTTGCTCCGAGTCCTCTTCCACAGAAATTGAAACTGGGTCTGTTACTTTGTATTAGCAATCATCATTGTGTTGGTTCAGGATGGTTTATATTCATCAATTTTCTAATTTAAGGTGAGTTTTCAGATTAGCTCCGTGAGAACTTACAGAAAGAGCTGCAGTTTTCTGCTCTGTCAATGGGTTGTAAGCCCAATGTAAACTCCAAGAGGCAGGACTGGTGATAGTTTGAACATCCCACCTTTCCGAATAGATGACAACACAGCGGACGAACAATGTGATCGAAATGCACAGCCTTATTTCTCAAACCACTTCATGTTCTTGGATATAGACTAGGTGAACGCAGCGAAAGATGTAGCCATAAAGATGTAGCTACTCTAATCAATTGGCTTAGCAGGGAGATTATCTATGACGCCAACTCATGTCACTTGTGAGAGCCCACAATGGAAATAAATCTTTATCACAATAATAAGACTAAACCGTGATAAGGCTTATCCTTGAAACCTATTTTGAGGCATACTCAAGTTATCAGACGAACCTATGTTTTTGCTTGGGTTCGGCCGATAACTCAGAGGTTCGGCGATAACTTTCAGCCGAACGTATGCCTCAAAACAGGTTTCTTATCCTTGGTACTATCTTATCTCAATTTATTGGAACTTCTGCCATTGAAAGAAGTTTGCAGATCCTTAAGATTTACAGTGGATGATGATTTATAGCTATGGCTTGACATTGTGATCAAATCGCTCTAAATGTGCGCATTAACAACGATATCCTGCTTGGCATGACTTGGAAAGTGCAAGGAAGATTGAGAGGTTTAGCTCTGATTAATTGTGTTGGAATCACAGATGGACTTCAAAGAGTACCAAAATTTTCAACCTTAGAATACACAGTATTTTCATTGATGGACATAAAGATGTTTGTTAGGAGTTTCTGGACAGTCCTGAAGGGGTGCAGCTAATCCATAAGTTCTTTGCATTGCAGTTGCAGCTATCTGTACCAGGATGCACCAGATTGACACCTGATGGTATTGTGTGGATAGTCACAAAGTTAACAGATGGATCTAGATTGAGGTACTTGAGACTTTGTGGTATCCCCAACTTAGCAAAGGGACACCTCCAAGTTCTCATCTCATGTTAACTGCAACATAAGCACGCCATCAGCAGCAGTCAACTTCGGAAACATTACACACTATATGATTACAACAAACAGCGCTCGCAATTCAACGATGAGAATGAAACTAATGATAATCATATTGACGTAGAAATCTGCCCCAAATGCAAGAATGTGAGCTTAGTATTTCATTGTCCAAAAGAGAGCTTTGTAAAGAAGAAAAATGAAAACCCATCACGGGAATGAACAAGACACCAGATGAGACATAGCCGTGCTTCATCGTGGATTTATATCACTAGGTATCTCTTTTTTAAAATCCTAAGCACTGCTTGTATTCTATATGTTTTGTGAGATTCTGAATAAGAATGAACATTGGGCACCCAAAAAGGAAGTGCATTCCAAGCGCCAGTTACCACATCTCAAAGACAATGATGCATTAATCACATAATCTGAAACCTATAAGATGATGGAAATGATTTATTGCCTTTCTAAAACTCAAATAATAAAGGATATTGATCTAACCAAATACGAGAGATAAGGTACTACATAAATGAGTTCCAAAAAAGTTTTGATGCAGCCTGAAAGGATACCATATATAAAACAACAAAAAAACCACAGAAGAAGTACTTGATCACTTCATTTTCACCAGGGTGCTCAGAGCCTCAAAGTCTGGAAACTCTTTCTATCAAGAACAGATGGTTCTTTAGGTTTAAGGGAACGAAAAACCCTATCAAATTTAGACCACACTTTAAGAATTTAAAATTTTGTGTAAGAACCTGATGTCGCTGTTATGACTCCAAGCATCTGTCTCAAAACAAAATAGTAATACTTCGTTAGATTGTGAGAATGATACGAATGGGCAATACCTGTGATGTTTAGAAACTGGAAAAGACATGCCCTAGTCAATATATAAAAGATATCCAGCAACGCAGTGAGTTGATTAAAGCCTGAAACTTCTGGCGCACACAAAATAGGTAAAAGTATATGAAAGTATAACTCTTGCTCAGAATCATATAAAGTGAACTTCTAAAATACCTCTATTTTATACTGGTCCTGCTTTGGCATAAAGAACGTCGTACCAGGAAAACGAACCCGAAAAAACCAGACTAAGAAAGCGTGTATCATTACAAAAAGCATCACTATATAACTAAGATAATGTGAACACTGTATTAGGAAATGGAGGACTAGTATCCTACTGAATAAGTGAACATAGATGGCGATACATCTTAATCATATGTATCAGTACAAGTTCTTGAGAATACTAGTCATTAACAATATGTACAAGCTGAATGGTCGTATAATAACTGCAATAAACTAAATAAAGAACCATTGGTCTTAGTGAGGAAGTAACTGAGCAACCAAAAGTTATGTATCTCGAAGTCTCAACCATGCACGGAAACGCCAACTTGCGTAGTTTAAACATGTTTTAATTTAAAAGCAAGCAACGGCCTAAGTGAGACGTGAAAACGACTGAGACATTTTCAGTTTCTTACAAATAAGTTTGTAAACAATCACAGTCCATATATTCCAAATTCCAATCAAGCGTATAAAGCCCTACAATTGTTTCCATCAGCTTCGAGTCTGAATGACAGGAATTCCATGTGAGTTTCCAGAAAATATAACATTGTGATTGCTTTCATCCAAATCACCAATCAATGTGAATAAAATCAAAAACCTGTTTGAGCATATTAGCAATTGCAATCCCTATTCAGTCTTAGCATAGATCTTCAAGAAATAATTAAACGGATAAACAACACTCAAAATGTGGATTAGTATTTTGAAAAGAAAACTAAAAGAAAGCATAAAAAGTGCGAGTTTTTCTTCCCGTAGCCAGCCATCCTACCGGTAGGTTGTCATTGATGATGTGTATCCACTCATCAACACAATCAGTTTTAATAGTTTTAGCTCCTTTAGGAATGAAGGTTTTCAGAGACACTATGTTCTCCACTTGAGCATGCAGCTGATAATCCATGGACGGGCAATAAATATTATTATCATCACCAATACGACGCTGTAGGTGTTCATTCATCCTAGTTTGAAACATACTAGGATAGGTGAGGGAGCATTCCACCACCTTGAGATGTTTTTCTTGCAAATTATAGAATATAAGACGTACCCCATTAAACCAATATAATAACACCTGATCGGAGAAAGTCAATATACGTGTAGGAGGTATAGCAGCAGAAGTGTCAAAGTACCAACAGAGGGGAGTTGGTATTAAATCTTCCTTATCCATAATCTGAACATCAAAGGTTTGCCTTTTATCTCCAACAAAAATCCATTGCATCTATTGACAAGGACGCTCCCCGTGATAGTGGCAAACCAAATAACGAAAATGTTTTGTTTTCTATGTTATTGAAAATATCCAACAATCTCCCCCTATTTTCAAAAACCAAAATAGAAAATAAAAGTAAAACTTACAAAACCGAGTGGCCGCATCACTCAAATGATCGCCTACGTACCCAAGTGGGATCAAGCCAACGTAGTTCAAGCAAAGTTGGGAAATAAGCATCATCGTTGAAAACAATACATAAATGATAGGTATCTTTTGGATTTGAACCTTAACTTAGTGTAAGAAATTCAAAGCCTTATCGAGGTTCGTGGTGAAACTAGTCTTGAACCAAGTACCCCATGTGATAAACCTAATTTCACACATACCGATTTCAGTGGATTGTGTGTTCCCGTAGCTCAAAGACGTTAATGGCCATGTGCTATATCCCGGATTCATGAGTCTCGCTTTAGAGAACGGTCTTCTTCTCTTAGGAAACGGCCTGATTTCCATACTCATATAGGTAAGTCTCTTAAGGTGTTTCGCGATACACCCGTAGACAATAATAGACTTATTAAGGATTAATATCCATCCTTTTTTTTGCGTAACCCGCACTAGACAAATGAGAAGTTTTATACTTAGTGCACCATAATCACTTCCATAACTTGTTGGTACCACATTGAACCTTGTTTATCCTTTTCAAAACATAGGTTGGGTTTCGCATGGGTGATCAACTTTCCTTCTGAGACCTTAGTCCCATTTCTGTTTACTTCATTGAAAACATTTCCTTTGGGAGACTTTCCATAAATATGTCTGCCAAGTTTTTCTCCGTTTCAATGGCTAACTACAATTACTCCTTTCTTGAGTAATTGACTTACCGTTCAATGTACAAGACTTGTATGTCTTGACCTTTCATTATAAGTCTTTGTTAGAGACGTTATAGATCATAGCCTGATAATTAATCAAGACCGCTTGAGATGGCTTCTTCCAAAAATGAGATCTCTACAAGTTAGGTTCTAAGCCATTCATCCACATTTATTGCATCTACTCATGCAATCAATTCTGAAAACATTTAAAAATGTTCCTATTTGATTTTACAAAATGATCGTAACTTCTCTAGTGATCCTAATTAACATTTACCGTTAATTCACAAGGAGTCATTATAGACTTGCATACACTAGAGGCATAGAAAATTTGTAGGCAACTTTCTTGCTATTTTAACAAGCACATTATTACAATGAGTAACTCCTCTACTCATGCCCAATCCTCTACAAATTTATACCCAAAAAACATAGACAATGTCTATTTAACATTTTACATTATGTAATGCAAATGTTCATTATTTGCATTTGCAATATCGTAACATCTCATCGTTGGATATTTGGTCGCGCGCCCAATCTTCCAATACGTACGTTACATATTCACCTAAGTATTCCATTTTTCTTTTCGATGTCATTTAAGACATGCCGTTTCCAAATTTTGGAACCATATAATTCTTAATGAAAGAATTATGATTTCAGACTTCTAAATTTATAATTCCTACAAGAATTATACCCGTACTAAAAAATTGTAGTCTCAACAATCATTGGTGATCTCCATTTTGGTTCTCTAATCTTAGAGCATTCATGACAATACTTTTCTAATGTCACGCGATCAAAATTATGTATCATTTAACACTTCTATGATTTGTGTTAAGTACAGTATAAGCCAGTTTCTGCCAAATCATGCGCTAAGCCTGGCTATGCACGCCTGGCCAAGTATGCCGATTCTTCTTGATGAAGTCCTATCCAATCGCAGGGCATCATATGGAAAATTTGGCTACACTGCCAACAAACAATATTCCCTCGTTGATACCCAAGCCCTACCATCAAAACTTAAATGAAAAGAAACTCCAAACTCACCCTAGAGTCTTTACTCATTCTTTCTTTTTGGTTCTTAACTTTTCAACCAAACATTTTAATGGCATCATTTTTGCGAACTTGTTTTTCGCATAAACCAGTAATCCTGTACAAGGACTCTGATGTCGGAGTGACAAGTTAAATTGTTTGGGGGAGAAATTTCATTCCTTTTCCCCCACATTTCATGATCATTCTCGAATGTCATGAACATCGAAATTTGGAAATGACGATCTAAACTTCAATCTCATGACGGATCAGAACTTCACCATATTACGCGAGAAATTCATACATGAATGACTCGTGCACAACCGTGCCATTTCCAAACCCAGTAAGCCTGGATCTAATCTTATTGGCTAAATAAACATGGTTGATCACATGCCAACAACCGTTCCAGATTGAAAAACTAGGATATCCGCTCCATGAAACTAGGATAACCATGAAACTTAAAACAGGATTTTAAATCATCACATGAATTAGACAACTAATCCTCTGATTTTCGTAATAACCATTTGTTATCGATGCACCAATCTTCAGCATCGTAAAACAACTGGTTTTGCGATTCTCTAAATCCTGATGAGGTTTGTGTCACAACACAACATCTCTGACAAGCCTGAGAACTTTCATCAAAGCCCCCTTACAAGTTTTAGCATGTAGTGTCTACTCTGCAACAGAGAGATCAAGGTTCCACTCCCATCTTCTTGCATCCTTTCCACCCGAAACAAACAATTGAAAACTCTATTCATAAGAATTACCTGTGTCCTGCAATATTTAGGAGAGACCCACCTAATGAATAATTGTATCTGTTTCTATTTTTCGTGAAAGGGCATCTCAGAATCACCAACACTACAGGCAGAGAAACACCATGCATATACTGATCCAAACAGTTATCATGGCAAGCGATGACGTTGCATCTCTTGACCTTTGAAATGAAATATGAACAGTTGTGTCTGTTCAAAACGAAAGACTTCAAAGGTCATGTCCCTGTAACGTTCTCTTCGTCGTCCACGCTTGACGGAATTACAGATAATCATCGCTTGATTGATCATCTTTCACACGGCTAGAACCATTACGCACTGCATCGTCAATTCCCCAATGTGTTCTTGATTGGGTCCACGAGAACAGTGTTTGTATTCCTTTCTCTTCTGTTCTTCTAGTTTAAATTCCTCCGGCCACAAGAATAAAAAAAAACAGATTAATAAGAGAACCTTCATCAATTAATTAATAAAATACTCATGCATTAAAGGGAAGAAGGGATAGTTAAGAAAGTTAATGAGTTCAAGAAACTCCAAACGCTACGTCCTTTGCACATGACCCGTCATATATTTGGAAATCGTGCAACTGCCGACAACAATCTTCCCTCTTTTAATAATTAATGTTATTGAATCCAAACTTCCACCTTCCACAGCCGAAATAATCGTCTAAAATTGTTGGAAATTTTGGGTAAAAACAGAGGATGAAATAAACACAAAAGAAGATTGTTGTACTCAAAAGCTTTCAAGGCTCATACGATTTCTTTTGACGATTATTTCTACCTCCCAATATCAATTGGCGATTACAACAGTGATGCGAAATAACGCCCGGGTGATACAATGAAAGCCCTACAACAAAAATTAGGTTCAAGGTTTGTACCTTTTGACCCAACCAAGAACACACAAGAATATGATTCCGATGATGCTTAGAAGAGAGAAAACAGAAAGTTTTTTTTTTTTTTTTATGTTTTTCCATTGTTTGAATGAAAACAAATCATCACTACTTATAGGGAACTCATGCCTATTGGAGATGCCTCTTCACTACCAATAGACATCAATAGTGCCTTATGGGAATGGATGTGTCTTTTGTGAACCATCACACCCTTTGGAGATGCCTTTTCATCTCCAACAAAAATCCATTGCATCTATTCTAAGACCTAGGACGCTCCCCGTGATAGTGGCAAACCAAATAACGAAAAATGTTTTGTTTTCTATGTTATTGAAAATATCCAACAAAGGTTTCCTCCCTGGTCCATACTTGCTTGTCCTTGTCCTTCAATATATACATATGAACCTTGTAACAACTGCAACACACACCAGTCTGATAGTTACAACGATGGCTGCGATGATCACTGTTGCATCTTATTATCTTCTCAGAACGTGCAATACAAGGGTATCCTTTAAACTCCAGCAGATGATCAACTACTAAACAGTGACCCTCATATGTCCCTGTTGTCAGAGTACTACATTCTGTTGGGAGTCGAATGAAGTGAATCTTCTCTTTATGGAGGTCGAACGAGAGCAACATTTCAATTGTGTTATTATTATTACCGACTTGATTCTTCGTCCTCCAAAAAAGGTCACCCCTGCAAAAGGTGGTTGGTTTACATAATATTCTCGGAACTCTAGTGACCATTTGACTAGGAAAAGGTGAAGAACCCAGTGGTGGTGACATACAAAAAGTACTAGTAATTATCTTTCTCCATGAAAGTAGTCCCCAATGTAATGACCATGCAAAGAAACTCGTTGTTGGCTTCTGAAACATAAATGATTACAGCCTTGTATACTTGCGATAACGAATCAAAACCAAAACCATGACACAAGTAGATGTATCCCCCAGTAGGAGTTACATAAGAGAGGACAAGTGATTCACACCTAACCGGGTTGAAAACAGTTATCAAACCCTTGGTATCATTCGGTTCACTGACTAGTTTGATACAAGCTAAACCATTACAGAAACCTACAAGTTCATACACATCTCGGATATTTAGACCTGATAGAAATCTAATATCCTCCATTTCTCTTCCTATTAAACTGAAAAAGTAAACCATTCCCGTGCCCCCTCTTACTACATTAAGTAGATTAAAGACCAGATCATATGATTTATTTTTGTTTTGAATGTGGTGAATCATAGAAAATCTTTCATCGTTAAGGATCGAATTGTACCATAACTTACTGACGCAATACCAAATTGCTAGATTCCGGGCTGGTAATCTCGTCAGAATACTATCACGGGCTTTTTAATAAAGTAGCCAACTTTTTGTACTATATTTAAAAAAATGACCGTTTTTTCAAATCTTTATATAAAATGGCCGAATTTGACATTTTCCATCCCGTTTTATTCAAAAAACGGGTAAAATCAGTTAACTATAGAGGTGGCAGTTATCCTATGTAGTGAAAGACCCAAAAACCCCTGAAATTTAAACACGCCCAGAAAAATTAAAACCCAGTTGCTCGTGTTCTTCCCAAATAAGAACCCTAGTTTCAAAATTGACTAGAAAAAATCCCCATATTCATCACTGCTCACCCCAATTATGTGCCAAAGATGAACTCTTTTATAAGCTCTTTAATGGCGATTATCGAATCAGCCCAACGAAAAGAAAATTACAACCAAATTAGGAAAACATACAAGATACATAAACCAATAATCTGACACCACCATCACCAATTACAGATTTAATATGTTTCCCAACCAAAATCTAAACTAATTTGCGAATCCTATTGTATTAATCCGTTCAAAAATAAATGAAATTGAAATTTCTAAATATTGTTCAGCAGATCCAAAGATAGGCACGAAATTGAATTAATTATATGATACAAAACCGTACTGGGGACTCCAATACAAATGACCAGTTTTGTGATCTACCAATTTATGATGTTCACATCATGAAACTACATAAAAAAATCAGACTTGGTATTAATTACACAAGGAGAATGAGTGAATTTGAGTTCCTACCTAGTGTAAACCATCCCATTGATTTTAATGACGAGAAGCTTGCCTCTGCTTCTTCTTTTCACATATTAAGCTCGAGCCCTAAAACTTGACCCCAAAAATTAAATTGGGTTATGATGAAAATCATGAAACATATGCCGGCAACTAGCGTTGAATTGTTCTTGAAAGCTTACATTGGGCTATGATGAAAATCATGGTGGTCGTATAATTCTAACCGCAAAACTTCAACAGTTTCTTTTTCTTTGATTTCTCCGATTATTCTTATTGATGTATTAATTTGTGACTTGAAGAAGAAAATGAGGCAGAACGAAGGAGATAGTGAGATGGGGAAGAGGAGTTCTTTTGCTTAGGGTTTTTTTATAAGGATATGGTATCACCAATTCCTCAGGAAGATAATCAATTGCTCCTCTTTCCATCCCGTTCTGCTGCTGCTCCTTCTCCTCTTTTATCAATTTTCAGTTGGGATGATATTTTTTCCATAATTGCTCTTTTTCCTCCATTGATGAATGCTGTGAAGGAATTCAACAAGGGGTGAGGCATCCTGCTGCTTCAACTAGTTGTTTCTTTTTTTTTCCCCAATTTCTTCCCTTCTCTTGGATCCATTTTTTTACTTTAAAAGTGAGAAGTGTGATAGACACGTGCCCCACACTCACTCTTTGGAGCCAGACCTTTTTCTCCATGATTGCTAAAGGGGTTACCTGAATTGGCAGGGGATAAGTTATATCCAATCCCGACCATCGGATCACTCAAACAGTACCCCTACTAATCCCGGTAACACCTTTAGTAATCATGTTTTTCTCTGCTTATGCTTATTTCAAGCCACCAAATTAGATTGCCAGTATCTTTGGCAAGTATGGATTGATCTGACAATTACCAAATGTGAATATTGGAAACTGGCTCAAGTTTTTTCTTCTCCTTGATCATGTTTTTTCTTTTTCTCCATTTGAACGAGCCGTGAACGGTTTAATAGGATGTAATTTGTGACCGCCGATCAAAAAAAAAAAGCGCATAACATAGCTACCAGGACATAGATTTCCATTTCATTGAAGCTCTTGTTACCGAGCTTGTCAACACACATTTGATGCAGCACTAGTTAAAGTACTTTTTAGAAACAAAAACTGGTGGTGCACTTAGATTTTGGAATCTTCAGAAATTTGCAAATACGAATGTGCAAACAGACCCACAACACTATTACAAGGTCAAAATGAAGCATACAACACTGAAGTGCCTCTCAGGTATACGGTAAAGAACATTGAAAAGTTGGGAAATTTTCCATCAGAACTGAAAACAAACGCAATTTAACAACTGCCCAAGGAGGAAAAACTGAGGTCTAAGCTACTTCCAGAAACAGATTGAAGCAGATAGCCACCAGCCATTAATTCTTCACTTCAGAACCTGTGATGTTGCTTTTCCCGCTCTAGGTAGTTCTGGACATACCTGCATTGAGGCAAGAAGAAAGCTCAGTTAAGAAAACTAAAACTGAGTCATCCGTTGTTTGTACTTGTGCGGGTATCCGAGTATTAGGAGTCCCATGATCCATCACCAAACATATACACAAAACTAAAGAGCACAGGCAAATAAATAAGTCACGTTAGGAGAGCAATGCAACCCATGATTGATGAAGAGCAGAAGCAGAATCAGAAATAAGCTGTACAACGGCTTATAAAAAAGCAACCAGTTAAGGAAAAGCAAGAGTAACGCATTCCCCCTCAGGAAAAAAGCAACTAGTTCGGGTAGTAATGGACATTGGCATATCAAAAAAAAAAAAAGACATCTTATAAAACAACAACCTCTAGATCTAGATATGATATAAAACCTAATGGCCAGTTCTAGTTTCTACAGAAATCCCTATCACCTCAACCCTGACACCTCTAATTAAGAACAATGGTGCAACAGTAACACTCAAACAAACCAACAAAAAATGCAACCAAGAAGAAAAATATCAACCTACAAATAAATTCTCACATCTACTGTCATACAAAATTTAACATCTGATTTGCTAGTGCACCCTACAAAATTTGGGGGATATAAATGCTTCTATTCACTACAAACTAAAGAGGCCAGCTGACTTTCAAAAAACGTAGCCATCAATATTCCTACTTACATCTCGATTATGAATATCATTTATCAAAGAAATCGCAGCCATCCAACATATTAGGATATTCAATTTACAATGATTTCCGTTCTGTACTAATATAATTATAAAACAATGAATTTGTCATTCAGAGCACAAGTCACGCAAATAAATCAGGTAGCACACCAAACAAGCAACATAATTTGGAGAAATGGTTATTCAATGACAAGTTATCCAATAATTCTATGGTTAATCACATTACTTGCCAACGATCGTAAGAAGAATAAAAATGCAGGTTTTGCTGTGTAAGCTCACCTAAAGTTCGTACCACAGCCATTCCATATCCTTCCGAGCTTGATTATCCCAGTGGTCTGTCCAGCTGAACAGCCGAGATTGTTTTAGCAACATCCCAGTGGCATCAGCATATCGTGTTTGATTGTCTCCACTAGACACTCCAACTGGACAGACCATTGACAAGGACATTAGTATAAGCAAATTCGGGAGGATAAGAAATGCCAGGTAACTTTCCACATGAGTGACTTGTATGGCAAAATTAAAACAGCGTATTTAAAGCAATATACAGGAGGTTAGAATATAAGCATTTTTAAGCAACTATTGTGAAGCTGCAACACTTAACTATAAATACAAAATTGGACGCCAATGTAAGTCATGTGACCGATACCAGCCAATACGGCTTACAACCCTGTTATATCCATTTCTTATCAAGTCTGCAGATGCACTCTATGCAGCTACGAAAAGCACTAAGTAAGTTCATACATACTAAATAGATGCTTGCATGTCAACTGTGAGTCTGTGACCAGCTTGAGAGCACACATATATCAAGTTCAAATTACATCCTCCACTCTCGGAGGTAAATATCAACATCAAAACGATATTAACATAAATTATGAGAAAACATGTAATACGCGAAAATCTCAACCAAGCTAAGGTTTCATTTAAAACAACCAGGGCTGTCCAACCCAATCTCTGTGCACCAGCCAGAAAAAGACTATTTCTACAACAAAATTGATTTTATACATAGTACAGCTTATATATGATCATTTTCACCCATAAATGTAGATAATACTATTTCTAAAAAGTAACTCATTTCCATTTCTGTTTCCAATCAAACAGCTATAATGAAGTAGAAGATTATACAGCTAAAAGAGAAAAACCCTAATTTACAAATAAATTCTCAATCGATGTCTATTTAGGGATACGAGGTTAATTTCATATTTGCAGATGAAGAATTTCATTCTCTAAAATAAAAACGCAAGAAAATTGGATCTAAACACGCCCAAATGAAAACTAAAACTCATAAATAAATTTGAAGATGAGAAGATAAGATAAAGAGAAACGTACAAGTGTGTTCCAAGAAGAGGGCCAATGAGAAGACCAGCGCTGATCCAGTTTTCGGAGACTTTCTTTGTGAGTTTGTGTGGTAGATCCTTCCAAAGACCAGACATCACCTGCTGCTGAAATGGTGATAAGCTGTATATCACTGCCTTCATTCTCACTGGTATTTTCCCCATCTCTCTTCTCCTTTCTCTTCTCCTTTCTCTCTGGTTTTTTGGGACTGTTTGGTTTAACAATGTTTTGTTGTTTTGCTTATGTTCTTTAAGACCGGGTCTTATGGGCTCTTACAGGCCATTTCCCAATTGCCTTTCCACACCGGCTTAGGAAGAGCCTAGCCTTGTTGTGATTGTTCCCAGTTTCAAGAGAAAAGCGGATAATGGTTAGTGCCTTTTCTAATTTGTTAGGTAAGTTTTCGAAACCCACTTATTTCTTTACTGGTCCCACTAAGTTTTCCCTAAATGAATAACGATCATCCGGTTTATATAAGTGAATCGATTTTTACCCTAAAATCTCTCTTTGCCCCATTAAGTTATAAGGGTTTTATTTTAAGAATGAAACTGATTTTTATTTTTCCAACTGATTTTTATTTTTCCAAAACGGATAACCATTGTCCGTTCATGATCTCTTCCCGCAGAAATTTTCACTCAATAGCGAAAGTGAGTGGGAATCGAGACTTTAGACAACGGATTTTAGAGCTGGAAAGAGGTTGGGAACCTCCATAAGGCCCGGTATAAAAAGCGCTCTTCTGTAAATAAAGGGACACCGGTCTTACCGCAGTTCCTATGGGAATTTGCAAAAGCAATTTTTTTGTCCAGCCACATGGCTAAACAAACACGTTTAGCTACTAACTCCTATGGGACAAGTAAGCAGAAGAGACGCGCGGTGCAAGTCTGGATGTGCGGCATAACAAGAGTCGTTGACGGCTAAACTTGGGTCGCGAGTGTTGAACAAGTGTCGTCAATGGCTAACTCGCCAACGACTTTATTTCCAACAGCTCTATTTCTCTAACACTATAAATTCATCCAATTTTAATCATTTTCACTCATACTACTATAGTCTCTACTAAAATCTTATATTTGTTTTATACAATTCCTAATAAAAACTAGTTTACTAATGAAGAGCGTCATGAAAGAAAAACAAAATCGTAAAAAAAAAATAAAAATGTGTCGCCTGCTCCAAATATTAATCGGCAACAAAATTGTGATATAGAGTTTGGTTTACCGAATTTAGTTACTGGTCCGGACTTAATTTAAGGTCATATATCATGGCGTCAAGCAGGGACACACCCATAAATCTTCTTAAGGTGGAGCTGGAATGTCGTTAGCTGCGGATGAAGCTGAAGGCCGGTGCAAATGTTTTTGAACCAGTTGCATGATTAGTTGTAAAGTGGGACCTTCCCATAAAATACTATAAAGATACAAGTAAAAGATTAAAATGAGTAAAATTAATAACAAAAGGATGATTGAAGAAAGAAATTTATAGTTTATGGAAGAAAAATAGGAAAGTAAATGGATGAAATGAAAAAAGTTTCATATTTTAAACAGGATCATGGTGTAACAATTGTCTGGGTTAAAATTGCGCGAACTAATCATAAATATAGAGGGGATGAATACTAAATATAACAAATTTTTCCACCCCAAATTTTTCGCACCCGTAAATAGGACAGGCTATACCCGGGTTAGCCCTTTGCTAGGCACGTGCTTGGCAGCAAGACCGATTTGCGTATCATAGAATGAGAAGCGGTTACAAAGGGTTAGGTATTGTTTATCTGTCGCTACTCCGTCAAGTCCGAGATAGAGTGAACAGATATCCTTGGTGTCGGTTTTATTTCGTACATCACAAAAATCACGACAACGTAAATGTTCAAATATTGCTAGAAATGTGGCACGACATAAGCGTTCCATTTTCTGGACTTTGAAATTGGTAAGCCTATTAAGATTTGATTTTATTTTCATAAAAAAATATTAAAAACAAATTAATTATTTTAATAAAAATGTTGATTAAATGAAAACAATTCAATGATATCATTTTTGTTATAGGGATTGCCCGCTTTGGTTTGTATTTCATTTGTAGAATATCAAGTGGTGTGAGGGCATTGTACCATTCAACCAAAACGAACTTGTGTCAAACCAAAAATGGAAGACGACTCTGCCAATGTTTTTGGAAACTCCGATATGAGCAGATCATGAAAGAAGTTACCAACTAAACCACCAACTTTTACGTTTGATAAGAGAATGAACTTTTATAGTACTTTTAACAATCAAAGGAATTACTTTCAATACAGAAAAGTAAAAAAGCACACACACATAAGAATTTTGTTAACGAGAAAAACTGCACTATCAGAAAAATCCTGGGACCTCGTCTAGTTTTGAACTTCGCACTGTATTAAATCGCTACAAACACTAGCCTATTATTAGATTTTTGACTGGAGTGTAGTTGAAACCAAATTCACCCTCCAAGAAACTCAGCTGCAGTCGCATTCCTGTACATCACTTGAATCAAGAAATGAATAGTTAAGATCCTTCAAGGGTTTGGATGAAACGCCCACACTTATCGCATAGCGTATGCTCCAAAGATGTGTCGTTTAAATAAGATGAAGTGTTATCTCAAGCTCATGTTGCGTGCTAAAAAGAATATTATCCTTGAGCCAAATTTGCATCATTATAGTGCATTACGCATGTTACATTGGTCAAGAGTCAATATCACACCACCATAGTGCATCACGCCAGTGGTGGCTGACCGAGAGTGTTTTTGCACCATCATGGCCCATTACGCCAACAGAGGATGGCCGAGAACAATGTTTCACCATAATTGCGCAATATTTAAGTTGGTTATCGAGCCAGACTGAATAACGCACCTTCATGGTGCAGGTCAATGGACATGAATAGTGAAGTACGCATGTCCAAGTGCTCCCCAACTATAAGTTGTTAAATTGTCAATAAAATATATATATATATATATGGGTAGTTGGTTGAAGGTGCATATAACGGAGATGCACTATTCATCTTCGTAGCGTAGCTAGTAAAGCCTACATGATGTGAAAGCATTCTTATAGCACGTTGCTTACTAGATAGAGCTTCATGATGATTAGTCATCGTCGTTGCGGCGTTGGGAAACTAAGGATGCATCATCATGGTGCAAAATGAAAGAAACGCCAGTGAGTGGCCTATGCGGACTAGGTTATGCCTGGCCTTTGTTCTTGCAACATGAGTTCGCTTTAGTTGCTTGTCCCGACAATTAACAAACTATGGTATGTGCTTGATCCCTTCATTGTAGGGTACGTACACAGCCGCAATGAGTTGTTGCATTGGTGGTCCAGGACTTTGTCGCTCATATCATCTGACTGAAAGCGATTACAATATTTTGGTAACATATATCATCCGCTTGACATGCGATGCAAGAGATGATTGTTTCCACACTTGATAAGGTAATTGCATTCCTTGGATTCCCATACTTCCAATCCATTGACATAGGCATGCACCAATTGCGAATTGGGTATAGTCAGGAAAGGATGTTAACTAGTATGCAAGTTTGGGGATCTTGCATAATCCATTTTCATCACAAGGATGATGCAAGGACAGAATGACATGATCCTGGATGCACTCTTGGACGAGCAAGATCAGTACATGCTTTCATCTCATAGACAAAGCGAAGTAAGAAAGCGTAAATAGACTTGCAAAGACCTATGATAAAGTCCGAAGCATGTTTTATCCCTGGACAGAATTCCGAAGTCATCAACGTATACAAAGATGTATTGGCATTAGCCTTTTTGGCTTTGTACCCATGCAGAACAAGGGTAAGTTGGAAACGACACCTAGGCATGATGCTTGCTAAGCTTGAAAATGGAAAATTGACGTGCATTTTGCCCGGCGAGAAGTGAAGCTTTACGTCCCGATCACTACATCATAGTGGCGCATCGGGAGGTCATGGCCTGCCCGGTTGGGCGCCGTAGGCGTGATTTTTCCGGTATGTCACAGTTGGTATCAGAGCAAGTTCCGATATAACTTTACGGACTGTGCATTTTGGAACCGTGAGTAAGCGTTTGTAATGAGATTACAAATTAAATTTTCCTTGAAAGGAAAAGAATAAGTTGAAAGAGTAAGCTAACTTTTGTGCAAAAAAAAAGTTATTAACTGTTATGCCAGTTACTTTGAAAAATCATGTTGGACTTAGTCGAGTGTTGTGAGTTTGTCGTTCCTTAAATGGTGACCCACCAGATATTTGGTGACCCGAAAGACCATTTGGAACGGTAGGTAGACACCCACCCGTTCATAATGGTATATGTTGTCAGGCCGGCTAGTATCCCACTTACGAGTGGCAACCCAAAAGATCGTCTTGGACGGTGGCCTACATCCGACTACTCTGACATTAAAGTTTGATCCTCACAGGTACTGTTAAGAATTGCTTGTCATACTAGATAGTTATTACCAAACTGCATAATTTGGGGATTCCCGAGTGCCATGGTATGAGACGTGCACTTAGGATACCATGTTGAGGTATCCTTTTGCAATCTTGAGTATGTGGTATGGGACGCATGCTTAGGGGATCCAAATATATGTTCTCGATAGTATTGTGGACTCTCTTAAGATTCTAGATATACGGTATGGGACGGATGCTCAGAAAGTCCTTAATTATTGTTTACAACAAATTGAAGAAACCTTGTGTGACTTCTGAGCATCATGGCATGGGACTTGTGCCCAGGATATCCAAAACTGAAGAAATTCTCCACAATTTTTTTTTTTTTTGAATTTCGGGGATGAAATTCTTTTAAGTGGGTAATGATGTAACACCCACATATGAATGAGATGAAGCGTCATATCAAACTTATCTTGCATGCTAAGAGGAATACTGGGCCAAAGTCGTACCATGATAGTGTATTACGCAGGTTACATTGGCAAAGAACCAATAACACACCATCATGGTGTATCATGCCAGTGGTGGCTGGCCGAGAGTAATGTTGCACCATCACCATCAGTTCAGCGGTGGCTGGCCGAGAGAAATGTTGCACCATTATGGCATAATATTCAAGTTGACCATAGGGTCGGAACTGGCATAACTCAGGGTGGATTGAAACATCCATGAGTGGTAAAGCATGCATATGTCAAGGTGCTCCCAACAATAAGTTCTAAATTTTTTAATAAGACATACATAGCGAGGGTAGTTGGTTGATGGTACATATAGCTGACATGCACTTGTAAGCTTCATAGCTCATCCGATAAAGTCTATATGATGAGAAAGAATCATTATGGCGCGTTGCTTACTCGGAAGAGCTTCATGTTGCTTAGGCATCATTATTGCGGCGTTGGGAAACTAAGGATGCATCACCATGGTGCAAAACGAAGAAAAGGCCAATGATTCACATTCTTATGTATCATTTGCAAAAGATCATTTGAGGATATGCTTGACCTTTGTCCTTGTAACACGAGTTGGCTTTTAGTTGCTTGTCCCGACGATTGATGAATTACGGCATGTGCTTGATCCCTTCCCCGTAGGGTACATAGACAGCCGCAATGAGTTGCAGCATTAGTGGTCCAATACTTTGTCACTCATATCATCTAATTGAGAGGTGACTGCGACATTTTAGTAACTCTAAGAGGTAGTTTCATCCATTAGCTACTCATATTTCCTATCAAGCCATTTTACATAGGCATGCACCAATTGTGAATTGGGCATAAACATGAAATTATGCTAACTAGTGTGCAAGTTAGGGGATCTTACATGAACCATTTGCATCACAAGGATGAGCAAGGACTGAATGGCATGAGCCTGGCCAATACACCCTTGGCTAGGGATGCACATGGTTCGGTAGGGGCAAAAAACTAACCAAAACCGAAGTACTCGGTTTTCCACTTTTGAAAACTGATGAAATCATAAAGCTTGTTATGTTATGTCCGGTAGCCTACCGACTCAGTTCGGTTCTGAATCAGTTTGTCTTTGTTAACCGACAGATTTAAGAAAATTCATCTTTTTCTGTCAATTTTGCAAACTTGACGGGTAATTTATTTAAAAATAAGCTAACTGACAATAAATAAAACCTGTTATGGACTATTTGTTCTTGAAATTTCAAACACAATAACAATAGAAATTCCTACATACATTGACAGTCTAACTAAAACACAAAACATATTATTGTTGTTCATGTTGTCTCCTGAAGGTCCTAACTGCATGAGAATGGTTCTAGCATAAATAAATTATTATTAATCCCACGAAAAAGAGTTTCGCAGTCTAAAGGTTTTGAAGACCTCCGAATTGTCAAACTCTCACCGTCATGTACATCTTCTGATACTTATTTTTCGCAGTATCAAATTCATTCAGGAACCGATCAGTGTTCTTTACATTTAACCTAGAAAAACACACATGAAGAAAATCAATGTCAAGATAAATACTTAACATATTATAACGAATTCTAGGAAATACACAAACACTTCCTAATCAACAAAACAATTGTCAATATTGGCCTAGATTATCTGAATAACATCCGGTACATGAATTACCATTATCTTGTTACTTATCGACTGCCAACTGAAACACCTTTATGCACATATTAGTGAAAATGCGGGCAGTGCTCTAACAATTAGCTTACCCTAACTATAGCATCATCCCATTATAACCCTCATTCCCTGGCTCCAAGTTGCTTTAACTGAGGTACATGTTAAGGAAATAGAACACCACCCAATAACAAATACTGCAATCTACAACACACATACAAGCTTAGATCAAAATTCTGCCTCAATCAAATTCTTTAAGTAGTATAAAATCAAAATTTGCAAACTCAAATCAAATATTAATCACAAATTAAATCAGAGTATAGAAGTTAAGATAAAGAAATGACATGGTAAACTGAAATCATATCCTAGAACCATCTCCAACCAAAGCTCTCTTACCAGTTACCACCAGTGATAAGAGACTCTTAGCTTCTCTATTGTCCAGAAGAATTTCCCCAACCAAAATTCAGATCTTTATCTGAGTATTGATAGAGAAAAATTGAAGAGGTTTAACAGAAATTAGAACACTCAAATAAATAAATAACCCATCAAATTTTTTAATAATTTTCTTACCTTCATCAGAAAACAATATCTCCCATTAGGTTTTGCTTCATTTTCTTTCTATTTTAATGGTGCCTGATTTCGTGTTACTGCAGATAAAAAATACAACAAATAGATTCAATCAATAAGTGAAAACACATGGGACACCTAACACACCTAGCTTTTTAGTTCGACAACCTGTATAGACAAAACTTAAAACAATTGCAAGTAGGCCAACTTAATGATCCTTGACAATATGTATATAGAGTTAATATCTCAACATCTACTCAATGAGTATGTATATAGACACAAGGTCCGTGAACCTGATTGTTAAGCAGAGTACTTGGACGATCTCAAAAATCAATATCCAAGATCAATCTAGTTGTATCCAAATCGGAATTCTTCCAAGTGAATAAAATTGTTATCTATCTTTTAAGATACAAATTCTACAAGAAACTAGTCTCGTAATCGATTACAATTAAGCGGACGTATTTCCTAGATTGAATACGTACAAACCTGTGTAAATCCAATTATAAAGATAAACAATATAATACGGAAAAGGAAAAACACAAGACACCAGAAATTTTATTAACGAGTAAATTTCAATAGCAGAAAAACCCCGGGACCTCGTCCAGATTGAACACCACACTGTTTTAAGACGCTACAGACCCTAGCCTACTATCAGACTTCGTACTGGAATGTAGTTGAGACCGAATCCACCCTCCAACCGATTCAATTATAGTCGCACTCCTTACGTCTCTTGAACATCGCAAGGTTGTACGCACTTGATTCCCTTAGCTGGCGTCCTTTACATCCTAGAGTTGCTTCTGCCGAAGTGAAGACTTTTAATACCAATATGCCTAAAACAGATAAGCTTATTTGATTTCCGTTTAGATCAAAGATCAAGGTGTGGGAATCTATTTGCAATAGACAATCTAGTGAACCTCACAAATATGGAACTTATGACTCTCGAAGAGCAGCCTAGATTCTTAACCACATCTCAAGAAAAATCGTCGAAAGATCAACATAGATCAGTCTTTAGATATCTATCTTAAGGAATCACAAAGTCTGAGACGAAGAGAACCTTGTGATTAATATCTATCATGCCTGAAAGAGATTATGAAAACCTCGATAACAGAAAGCAAGGTCAGGATTCATGAACTATCAAGGTAAAGATAGTCAGACCTGGCTTCATGAATCCCCAAGCGAAGTCTTTTTAGTGGTAGACCTAAAAGGTCAATAGAGGCGACTCTAGAATCAACTAGGACACAAAGTGTCAGGGTTAATTTTCCCAGTTGACAGAGATGCTTTATTTATAGTTTTTAAAGACCAGGGTTAGCTTAGAATTCAAGCTAATATAGGTTCGTTTACTGAGCCGTGTATAACGACTGTTTGGTTTGGCAATTTAGCCAAATAACTAAAAGCTATTTGATGTTCATTTAAACACCTAATAAATTAATCATAGTTCACACATATAAGTGTTTAAGTGATCAATGAAGTCCTGGAAGTATTTAAGAGAGTTCTAGATATGCTAAACATAAAATAATAAGTCTTTGAGCATCTGCTAAACATTGTCGGGACAGTTGGTACAACGATTTGCCAACCGTAAGGCTTGTTCACGAGTCAGGATGCTACGGTTCGTGAACCGGGTTTGCCAATTGCTAGCCAAATAATTCAATTTATAAAATCAGTTCACCACAGTTCGCCAACCTGGTTCGTGAATTGTAACTTACTGAACTTGTGGTTTGCGAACTGATTCGCCAACCCTAGTGTATTTGTGTATCACAGATATCTATGGTTTGTAAACTGAGTTCACCAACCTACCCTAAGTAAAATTCCAGTAAGTTCATATTTCTCTCTTATGCTGTTTGAAACATTCCCAAGTGATATAATTATTTGCATGGGCAATTTTCAATTGATCCACAAATTAATTCATATAACTAATATTGTGAAGGACCTTTGAACATCTAATCGCTAAATCATATTTCGAGTTTTTTCACAAAACAAGTTTGACTCGAAACATCTTCTTTGTTAATCTACTATAAGTCATACGACATAGTCTCGATAGATAGAATGATGGTATGGTGAGTAAAATAGAATGTTCAATCTTCACATACCTGATACATAAGTTCTCTAAACGTCTTCGTCGATCTTCAGTCTTCAAGGGTGATCTCTGATACTCAACTACAATTCTAACCTATCAGAAACTTGACTTAGCAGACTAGAAATCAAGATATAGTTTTGATCATCTAACATTGACAACAAGTTTGAGATAGCAAAACTTATGGGTTCAACCGAGCAATGTTCTAACAATAAGTACTAAGATTATTTTTTTGAAAAAAGTTTTACTAAAATATGAACAATAATCAAACTTATATAACAATATATCTTTACATCTAGTCATTCACCCATTTGCATGATACATATCTGCAAGCTATAATCAAAACCTACAAAGAAAATCAAAAAAGAATTATACTAGGGTTTGATTACTTACTTGTTTTGTTTTGAAACTCTAGATTGGAATCGATTTGAAATCTTCAATTGTTTCCTCTCTCGATCCCTATCTTTTGTCTCTGAATATTTTATTTTTTTCCTTCATGGGTAAAGAATGTAAAGGAATAGAAGAAGAAGGTGGTGGTGAATCTGGTGATGGTCCTGATGGAGTAGTTGATCGCTGTTGTAGGCGTCAAAAATAATTACACTTTATTACTATTCAAAATATATAATGAAGCAAGGGCAAGAAAGGATCGTTCCCACAGAGAGGACTAGGTTGACAATATGTTTTGGTTTCCTATAAATAACAATGGGGGGATTTCTCTGATATTTATAAAACTAAAATAAAATAAAAGCAAACAATAAAGAAAAGTAAACAAATCAAGGATGTAAAGATAATGGTTAAGGATTCGTTTTCATTCACAAACATGTTCTTGTCTTAATAACTAGAATTGATATTTAATCTCTCATTATCAAAGGCCCTAGGATACCTTGATCGCAAGTATATCCCGCAAATCTCCTCTTGTCATCAATAAACACATTAAAAGATGCGAATATGAATTCTATCTAAGAGAACAACCTAACGTGTAAAAGCACTAATCAAGTTTAATTCCCTAGATGCATTAAGTTCTATGAAATCAGGCCAATCAAAGCAATCGAACGTGTAAAAGCACTAATCCGATTTAACAAAGGTTACGATTCACTTATGACTACTAGGATGTATCACTACAAGCAATACTCACAATTATGCTACTTGCAATCAGAAATTTATCACTTTTGCGTATAATAAATTCTAATCCAGCAATAAAGATGAAAGCAAACTTAATCGATTCGCGACTCGACTAAACAAGCATTCAAATCATGTAACAATATTAGTGGTGGATCATAAACGATAATATTGAGACAAAACTAATATATCAAACAAGGATTCATGTTATGTGAAATCCAATTAATCCATAACCAATAATAATAATCTAGCTCATGTTCATGGAGTTCATAACAAGAAGAAAAAGGGAAGTTTTCATCTTTCTAAACCCTATAACAAAAAGTAGAAAAAAGATCCCCCTTGTTGCTGTGAAGGTTTCCTTTTATACCACCAAACTAAGCTTTCCAAATCTCGGTTGTATGACATCCAAATCTGCCTAGCCCATGCTCACGCCTATAACTCGAGCCCCAAACAAAGCCCAACAACTTGTTAAGCTAGTCAGTTCTGCGAAACTGACAAGCTAATTCAGCCTTTCTACCTTCACCAAGAAATGGCAAACCGGCATAATTCACTCTCCTTCCCTGTGAGTCATTCTCCTTGCACAGCTGCAACACCATCTGCAACTCATACTGAATCTGACTTCAACCCAATTCAGGCTCGACATACTCTCCGTACCAACACCTGCAATTGCTCATCTTCTACAGCAACACCTGTTTCATCTCAAACACGCCATCTAACCTTGATATCATAGCTTTTCCACTTGACCCTGAAACACCATCCATACCAGCTTGCACCTGCCATAGCTCAAGGTAGCAGCACCTGTATCATCATGCCTGCACAACCAATTTCTGCTTGTATGCTGGCTCATTCCAGCCATATCTCAGGCCATTCTGTAACTCATATTTCCATCACTTGCACTTGCATCTCTTTACAGTCTCTGCAATTCTGTAGCAGCATCAGAATCTTCAGTTCAAGTCCACACTCCAATCGTAGTCTGTAACTCATTCAAAAACCATCAGTCTAACACAACTGCAACTCCACCAGTTCACATGCGACACCCATGTTCGGTAGCTTCACATACACAGCATCTTCTTGCATGCAGTTACTGCACACTACAGTTCAGTTGCACACACAAATCCTCCAGTTCTTGACCACAGCAATCATGATTAATCACCACCAATTCTTCTATTTCAGCTCACTGAATCTCATTAATTTCAGTACCATATGCTTCAGCTTCTTCTTGCAAAACCTGCTCAAACCCATCAGCCTCCAACTGACAACAACACTGTCAACCTGTAATCAACAGCATAAGACAATCCTAAGCATACATCTAAGCATTTCAACTCCTCCATTTTCACTGGCAGCAACACCCATTTCAGCATAACCACTGCCAATACTTGCTCCTGTAGCTTCTTGAATGATCAATTTCAACCACAGATAACAACCCAGATTCCCAACTACTTCTATGCCATTATATCCTCACCTGCATCTCCATATCAAGCTGCACCTGTACCCAGTGACGGAGCCAAGGCTTAATGCTTCCGGGGTCAATATCAGGGAAACCTAAAATTTTAATTTCCTCTTACCTATTTTGTCCCCACAAATGGTTAAATTTACAAGAAAACCAAGCTTTTTTACACTGAGGTTTGAAAACAAGTTGGGTCCGTAGATCCCATTTGTCTCTGTGTGCCTCCGTCCCTGCCTGTACCTAGCCTCCACCAAAATTCGTGTTCCCTGAAGTTGCAATCTGAAACCATTTCATCTAACCATCTTCCTTCTTGGTTCATCCACTGCTCTCTGTAATCCAACACAACCCAAATATCCATTTCAACTCAGGGAAGACTCAACAATCAAACCCATATCCAATTTCACTTGCTTCAGCCACCAACACCAATTCAGTTACAAGAACCATTTCCACCTAATTCATCCACCAAAACCCATCTTTGCAGCTTCTTCTCGAAATCGAAATCAAACCATGTTCTTCTCTTCAGATATTCAACGAAAACCCAACTTCTCTCAACTGAAATCTCGAATCACTCCATTCTTCAATTCACAGCATCAAATACATACAGATTCAAGACCTAATTTGAATTACCACCTCTCTAAACTTTCCCATCAGAAGACTAATCAAAACCCTTTGAATCTTCACTTTCGTCACTGCTACACAACAGCAATTCTTCATCTGAATCTCCACTCTCAGACAACAACCATCTTTTATTCAGGCATTTCTAAATTTCAGATGAGTTCTAATGAGAAGAGAATTCTCGATACAGGGTTGTGTATAGAACTGGGATGGCTATTTGCACCCACTAATGGATATGGACCACCCAGTAGTAGCCCCTTAACCTGTGACTGGCTCCAGATAACACCGGCTTGTGAACCATAATACTCATTTTGCGCCTATTTCCTCTTCTTTTGCTCTCATTGACTCTGTTGCACCTAATAACTCGAAAACAAACATAAGATACATAATTTACAAGAAAAGTAGCAAAGAAAGCATAAACAATATATATAAATCTAAGTGTTTATCACACCTATCAAACTACCCCATACTTAGACTTTGCAAGTCCTCGAGCAAATTAAACAAAATAATTCTAAAACATACATACAACTCCGTGTCATCGAGGCTACGGTCACACTTAGCACGTATAACAAGCCTTTAAACCCCTAGGTGTCCCTAGTGGACGAGTTATAGTCTCGTGAGGGTTTACTAGAGAAATACCCACAAAACCTATTTTTCCAACTTACTAGTTCTCCGTAATGATAGCATCCAACGCGCTAAGAAGACATAGAGATTCTGCACACTATTCATAAGAAGTTAGACACATAAATGAACACAATCTCATCCTTAAAAGTTGAGAGAGAAATAACCATCCCTTATCGAAAGAAATTCGGGTTCGGAGTGATCAAAAGTCTCAACTCTGCCTCACAAGAAAGGGTTTTATGAAATTGCACTCAATAATAAACAACTTTTTATGGGTCACACATGTGTCCAGGTAGGAATGAAAAGAGAATCACGCGACACGTTGAATAGTAGGAAGGCAAAAACCCTCCGAATTATTTTAAAAACCCACATCTTTTATAATTTTTAAAAACCCTTTTTCTGACGATCTCTACGAAAGGAAATCAACCACTTAATGAAGGTGGGAATATGCTTACTTACCTCGTTATCCGTTCAACATGCAGTTAGCACCACTCTCACAGCATCCATAGAAACGTCTTCGGTCTTCAATCCTTGTCTTCATCTTCGTCTTCGGTCTTCAACTCTTGATGATGAAATCTTGAACTTTGTAAAATCTTGACAATGTAACTCTTTTCCTTCAATTCCTTGTTGCTTGAAACTTCATTATGAATATTCCTTCTTCCATTGACTTTATTGAATGAATAAAAAAAACAAAACGAACTAAACAAACCAAAATATGATACAATGACTTTTTTTTCTTGTCCCTTTTTTTTCTTTTCTTTTTTTTTTTCCTCTTTTTTTTTTCTTTTATTTAATTGAGACAAGAAAAGTAAAACAAATACAAAATGAAGACGAAACAAAACAAAATAATAAAACTAATAATGAACCTAACAAAATTTTCTCTTGTCTCTTTTTTTTTTCTTTCTATTTTTTTAAATCTTTTTTTTCAATCCTTTTTTTTCAATCCTTTTTTTTCAATCCTTTTTTTTTAAGACAAGAGAAAATGAAATACATATAAAGATAAAATAAAATGCAAGTACAAAGGCCATGGTGTGAGTACTTTACCGCTTGATTCTTCACAACTTGTATCGTCTCGATATCATAAACTTCTCGAACTCTCATCTTGATAATCTTCGCTCTTGTACATAAAGTCTTCAACTTGTAAAAATTCTGCTCCTTGTCTTGTTGATTTACTTTAATCTGAAATCTGCTTATTTCTATACCGTTGCTTGTAAACCTTGAACGTCTTCAACTTTCCTTCGAATTTGTGATGCTCCTCTTGTTGATGATGATAGTGTTTCTATGGATTTGTTGGTGTAGAGAGATATAAAGTGGATGGTGCTAACTGCGAACAAGATTACAAGTGGTATGTAAGTTAGCAATTCGATGTCACCGTCATGATTGATAAAATAGCACTCAAGAGATCAAAATAACGCTTCTATTGGTGGGAGTTTGGGTAGCTCACCATTCTACCCGGAGTTTACGTACGGTGACACACACTCTAAAAGCACAAATTTAGACAGGTACAAAGAATTGAAGGTCGGTGCCTCTCATGATGTAACATGGGTAGTCTCCACTATAGGGGACCACAACTCTACTACCGAATTCAGTCTGCACCTCATTTGCCACTGGGATGGTTAAATCCAACTTTAACTCTCATACAAGTAAGAAACTCGATCACGTTCTCTGTCATCTCTAAGTTCAGTCACTCTTATGAGAATCTCGATGTAATCTTAGCGACATGTATACTATGTGACTCTAAACTAACCACAAGTTGGAGTTTTCTTATTCACTATTTCACAAAAAATTTGAAATTTTTACGATGCAAATGCTTAACCACTCCCCCACACTTAAACTTTACATTGTCCTCAATGTAAATTGAATCGTCCAAAGAAAGTCAAGGTGGGAAATTTATAATAATATGCGATAAGAAAAAGTAAATACAACACAAGAAAAATAAAAGATAAGATAAGAAATACTCATTTGGGTTGCCTCCCATGCAGCGCTTGGTTTAAAGTCGTCAGCCCGACTTGCAAGTTGAATTCCCCATACACCAATAATCTGAAAAGTTGAGGATCCTTCCATAGAACCTGTTTTGCAAACACTAACTTCACACAAATATTAGTAAAATAAAGCAAAACTGAAGCCATAGCCCAGTAGAAGTTTCCCCCACACTTATTCTTGTCCACACTTGGAAGTGTATAAAGAACATAAAATTCAGGAACTTCTATGGTTTCTTCTTTGCAAACTTGCATAGTATGAGAATCAAATGTTTCTAAAGGCGGATATCGAGAAATAAAGTCATTCAACAATATTCTCGAAGAACATACATTCAAACCAATAAGAGGTAAAGGAGAAGAATTAATAGGCAAAGACAAACCTTGCAACTCTTGTGTTATGGTATTCTTTTCATCCTTAGAAAATTCAAGTTTATTACTTACCTCTTGTATATCATGGTCCTCTATCAATCCTTGCAAGCATTCTTCATCTGTTCCTGCCTCAACTATAGTTTCGACATCAACATCTTCGCTACAATCCTTTGTAAGCTCAATTGGGTCTTCCACAATATTGGTCATATCGATTTCATTCTCAACACACTCCTCTTTGTTGTAAGGCACATACTCTTTTGCGTCTCCAAATTTCGCTATAAGAAACTTTTTTAGAAGACTCACAAATGCATCATCCTCAAGCTCCACCCTTTGAATAGGCTCTTGATCATTATAAAGATCAATGCTTGAGTAATCTACACAAGTGTCAACATATTCCTCTTCGTCTTCATTAGATTCAAACCTTGTTGCAACGAAATTCTGTAAAACACTAGTTTCATCATACTCATGTACCTTTTGAATAGGTGCTTGATCATTATAAATATCAAGAGTTGAGTCCACTACACTAGTGTCATCAAATATCTCTAAAGGCTGGTCCTTTTCAACACAATCATCTTCATTTTCAGACTCACCGAAATCAGAATCGTCGTCGGTTTCACAACCTTTATCAAGACGTCGTTTAAGATCCATATGAATGGTCCTACTAATTTCATCGACAAGCTCTTCCGAGGCTCCATCATCTTCCAGCTTGTATAATTTCTGTTCAAGTTTTCTAACGTTCACACGCTTACCACCATTTACTACAATAGGTTCTCTTTCCCATGACTCTTCCCTTTGAATGGGTGAATGATCATAACTACGATCCGGAGTCGGGTAAGAAAAAGTGTTGCAAAAATTGGTTTGTGCGACGTTCCCTTTATCACTGTTGTTGATGGTGGATTTTAGTTCATGGCTAAAATTGTAAAAGCCAAATTTAATACACTGACATCCTGCAGAGGATAGAGCTATCTGAGTGATGAATACTTCTTCACTTTATTAATTCACCTAGAATGGAGCATGTGGCAAAAATCCCAAATATTCTGTGAATTAAATACACAAAATTCACACTACACCAAATTCTGGGAATAGAAACAGAACTGAGCCGTTACTAAAACGGGTTGTAACGGCTCCTGCCTATTGCAAAAGAGGGTGTTACATTTTTTTTGTAACGGCAATGGAGCCGTTACGAATTTTGGTTGTAACGGCCTTAGTAACGGCTCTGGCCTGTTACTAATTTGCCACGTGGTAACAGATCAGGGCCGTTACGAATTTTTTTGTAACAACGAGGTCGTAACATGCCACAGCCGTTACTACGTGTCAAATTAGTAACAGGCCAGAGCCGTTACTACGTGGCAGGTTGAAACGACTTACACCGTTATTTAATTTTTTCGTAACAAACAAAAATTACCGCGCGATTCTGAATTTGGTCAATTTTGTCAAGGCCGATGGCGCTTCATTTTCTGCCGGAAATAAGCCGGAATTCTAAATTTATACCATGCATACACCTTTCAGTATATTCATAACCACACTCAACAACAATTTCTTTAATCATTCATATCACAGTCATTCAATTCATCTCAGATTCATATAACAAAAGAACTGAAATTTCTCCAAGTACCAAACTTTTTTTTTTGTTAAGTATCAAATTCCTAAAGGAATACATGGAAGGTTCCAAATTTCTAAGGGAACACATACAAACTTACTAACTGCCTACAAAACTTGAATACATGGAACTTACAAATCCTTGAAGCTCATTTGTTCTCCACCCTTTCTGATGAAATAGAGCATCATTCATAACCACAACCAGTTTATTATATCCTTTGCAGGCTTGCTTTGCTGAAAGCTTGGGCATCAGAAAACTCGATGTAGGCAATCCTTCAAAATACGAACAAAAATAATCAATGATTCTCTTGGCTTCAAAAGGCTTATACAAGCAACAATAAAAACGGATTAATAAGCAGCAACATTTACATAAATGCATCCGGATTAACATTACAATTACCTTCATCCCACAAAATATGCCAGAATTAACAACATCAATATTATGAAGTTTGACCTGGCTGTTTTGTTTCTTTTTTTTAATGAACTTTGTCAACATCCACAAATTGAGGTATGTAGCTTTGCCCAGTGAAGAAAAAATTACAAGGTTCTAACCATACTAATTGAAACCTGTTACGTACAAATGTTATATATTATAGTGAATCAATAGCACTGAGACATTGATACATTGTGCAACAACATTGCAAATATGGTAAATACTTAAGATGAGCTAATTGGTTACGTCTATAATATGCTTGGCCGAAATCAAATTCATTAATCTGCATATTACATCTAATATCATGAAACTCAATTACCATTACAATATTCATGTATAATCACCTATCCTAGGAAACTTGAGGCTTAGTATTGACATCTCAATATATACTTAAAGAGATGAGCGTAATATCTAGCTATGTATATGCAAACAAAAAATCAGGTGTATATAGATATTTGCATCGTAGCTTGTTAATCTAGTTAACTAATTGTACTTTCGACATAACATTCATTAATCGATTCAAATTTTATTTCAGTCCAAATGTTGTCAATCTGACATCTCACCGTTAATTGTTCTTCGTTCCTGGTATTCATTTTAGTTCAAGTTCACCACCATATTGAAAGATAATACTGTGCTATGAAAATTTTATAATTAATCCATTGTACAATTAAATTAAAAATACTAGCAAACTTTAAAATTGGTACCAAACCCATTTCATAAAATCTATCAACAAGTAAATTAAGGGTTTGAGGAAGATTAGAGATACCAAAATACAGAGAAAGATTTCAAATCCAAATCCAAATAAGAATGAAAAAAAAACCCAAATTACTGAAATTTCATAAAACAAATAATCAGTATCATCTGACCTTTGAGTTGCGCAGGATAAACTCCCAGCCTCTCTTCTTCAAGCTTATGTGTTTTGTTGTCCAAAGATTCAACAGAGATGAGAAATAAGATGAAAAAAGAAAAAAAACAGAACCCGAGGAGAACATTAAAGGAATACCAATTTACCCACTTACTCACAACAAACATGTAGCGTTTTAGTTTTGACACAGTAAAAAATGTAGCGTGATTGCTCATTTCTGGTGCTCTTTTTGTTACAAGAGGAAATTGAATATGTATTGGTGGATGCAAGACAAGGGGAGGGGGTGCAAGAGACAGAGTCTAGCAAAAAAAAAATTAACTTCTTCACTGTGATACAAGAGAAACATAAGTGAGTTATATGCTAAGACAACCAATCAAAAGTGATTACACTAGTAAGTTAACGTTGATTAACTTCTTTTGCTATCAAGCAGATGTTGAATGAGAGGTTAGACAAATCCATGGAGAAAAGTAACTGTGAAACCATATTAGCATTTGTGAATACCTCTAAGAAGATTGGAGTTAGAAATCTTGATAAGAATCGGCGAAACGTAGATTTTCCTTTCCCTCCTTGCAACTTCTCTTCTACCTGTATAATGATAAAAGGAAACTCATACAGATGAGGATCAAAAGTGGAAGTGACAGTATATGTGGGGAGTAAGTATAAATCAAGCATTAACATATTTTGCCTAAGCAATACGCATCTAAACAAAAGTTGCAGAGTTTCTTTGTAAGCAAACTTCAGCAATTTGTACAACTTCGAAAAATACAAGAATGCAATCAGAAGTTTAAGAATCAGAAACATACTTCTTCTATTTCCTTCTTTTGATTTGCCTTTTCTGATCTCCAAGCAATGTAAAGCAGACGTAACAAAGAAAAAGCATAGAGAACTGGATATATAACAGCATAAAACAACCATTAGACCAAGAGTTATGACTTCCATTTTGAAAAGAAGAATAAAAACAGTGCAGTTATTGGACAAACACTAAACTGGGCAAGCATCCAAACATAAATGACCAACAACCAACCATCCTCAAACAGTTAAGGTAAATACTTGTAGCTGCACTATTCGTGTGCTTCCTTGATATCAAATTTGGCACTATCCGACCAAGTCCAGTAGAAAGCACCTACAAATACAGGAATTTGACATTCAGAATACAAAACATTGACATGAAATGAAATCCTATTAACAACCAACTAGGAGAAGGTACCAGATGTTAATTCTCTAATCTTTCTCACCTGCACAGATCCAAAATCCAACCAACCAACAAATCAAATCCTTAATTTCATATTTATACCAAAATATACAAACAAAAGTTGATAAGAGTTGATAGAGTATTGACTTCATACCAAGAACACTTTGAGTTCTAGACTAGTAGCTCTGATGATGATTTCAGTTCTCATAGGAGTAACCCTAACTTCAACACCAGAGTAACCGTTTTCAGCAAGCTCTCTAGCAAAGAATACTCCTCAGCAACAAATTGTAAATCAGAATCAAAACGATTAATTTCAGCCTCAAAAAAATCATCAAAAAATCAGAATAAATAAAACAGGGAGATGGATTGAAGGAGGATTTACCTTTCGTTTCTCAAGAAAAAACCAAAAACATCATTCAACAACAACTACAAATCGAAACCAAAACAGGAAGAAAACCCTAATTTAAACATTTTTCCACGAAAATATCAAAACCCTAGTTTTAAAACATGAAATGAAGAAAACATATTAGGGGTTTTGATGTAAAATTGATGGTAAAGATGATACTAATATAGATCTAATGAGAAATTAGGGCTTTTTTATTCTTATATTTCTTCTGATATAAAATCACATCGGTGGAGTGATTTGGAGATAACAACGGCGGAGTGATTTGGATTTGGTTGTTTCTGATGGTGCTGCTGATGGTGGTGGTAGTTTCCATGAACTGAAGAAGAATGACTGAAGAAAAATGAAGATTGAAAAAGATGGAGGTCGAGTGATAGAAATTTGGGAAGAAAATGAAAAAAATTACGAAGGCATGGGAGGAAAAGAAATAGCAGGCATGTGAATCGCACACGCATGGGAGGAAATATCCTTTAGTATAACTCATCGTGGGTGGAAACATAATGCCACGCATGTGAATGGCACACGCACATTCTGAAGGTGTTACCACCATGGTGTGACCAAGCATGTGATTGGCACGCCTAAAAAAAATTCGTAACGGCTTAGCCCTGTTACGAATTTTAAAAAAAATTAGTAACGGCTCTCGCCTGTTACGAATTTTTTGTAACGGGCATTTGTAACAGGAAATTCGTAACGGCCCATAAGCCGTTACGAATTGTTGTTACGATTCCGGAAATTTGGTGTAGTGTCATCCAGGATGGAGCATGTAGCAACAATCCCAAATACCCTGTGAATTTTTAGCATTATTTATAATGCATGACTAGCCTTGTATTTCCTGTGATGTTCCCGCAGAACTCTCATTATTGGTGCGGCATGACGACTGAGTGTTACTCTCAGTAGATTAACATGAATCTCCAAGTGTCAGCAATGAGGCATACACGAAGTACTCGTACAGGCTACATCTCTCGGTGTGTTATACTAGCCCGATTGAGAAACATCTCTCGGTGTGTTATACTAGCCCGATTGAGTATATTTCCTAAGGGAAATCTTGACTGTCCATGTCAGTCTCAGAAACATTCACGACCACGCAAGTTGGCCGCATGATTTAACCAGCCTAGACGATCCTCAGCAGGAGCAGGCTACCACCACAATGACCACCGGCGGCCCGTTTATGCCCTGGTCGGTCGAACACACGCCATGCTCCCAAACAACCACTGAACGCTAGCCTGAAGTAGGATGGTTGGGCTGGTGTGGAGCAGCTTGGAAAAGCTCGTGCGCACAAGACTGCTAATGTCGGTCTCAAACAGATCGCGGCCTTCCAACTTCGCCATCATGGTTGGACGTCATAGATCGTCCCATGGCCGGTTGGACAAGTGTTGTCCTGCACACCGGCAGGCCCTCTTTCTACTTACCTGACCGACCTTCTCACGACCTAGCTAGGGAGGAGCAAACGCTTGCTCGAAGTTCGGCCGTCGTGATGCTTTAAGGGTCATAGGAAATTCCACTAGTGTCTTAAATTTATCACGACCATCCCACTTCACCTGCATGTTTGGATGGCTTAGATCAAGCCTATGACCGTGGGACAGGTACACACATGCTCACCACCGACTCAATATGGGCCCCACATGGTCGGCCTCCCCAAAGGAGGACCATAGCTTTCCAAACCGTTAGGTTGAAGTCGTGTACACACGACCGATCCAAAACCCTAATTAGGGTTTGCGGCATGTTACATGTGTCGCTTATCGATCACGAGCGTCCATCTTCGTAAGCTTGGACGGAGGGTGTAGATGTAGACTTAAAAGGTCCCGAGCATGTCAACAGGATCACCGTGGGCCCATCTACACGCATGACCGATCGACCAAGGCCAACCATGGCAAGACGTCTAGAAACACGTGACCAAAGTAGGCATGTCGCGCGGTTTCCAGCTCTTTTGCGGCATGGGATTTCTGTTGCAAATCAATCTCAGCCGCTCCTCTTTGCCTGTCAAATTGAGTGGCTTAGATCACACTTTCATGGGACAGTGAGGTACATATGTGTACACCGGCAAGCCGTCTACACGCATGCCCGGTCGGTTCTGCCTAAAACACCTCCCATGCTTGGTTTCGACCAAGCTGAAGAGTGATGCTTGCGCACCTCTTTAAAACCCTAAAATTCCACCAACGGTCGCAAATGAGTGTCATAAGATCATCTCGTCCGTCCAACTCTACCAGCTTGGTTGGGCAGCCCTGGCTAGGAGTTAAATGACCAATGAAGCATCCCCATGATCACCGTTCGCCACTCTTCCACATAGAGTGATCGGCCAAAGCAAGGCTCGCCCATGCAGCCTCCAAACGATCACTTGAAGATGGTTGGACGTGATGCTATTTTAAGACACTTGATCGTGAGTTACTCCGTTAAGCCTTAAAATAGCGATGCTTCATACATGCTGAATATATTCGATGCATTACATGCATAGAATACACACGATATTTCATAAATATTGATTTCCAAAATAACTTAGTTATTTAACCTAGCACCGTATGCTACCTTCTGTGGGTCCCATGATCCACACAATCGAGACATCAAGCATGTCACAAACTGGGGGATACATACTGGGGTATTGGTCTGGCGGTTTACAGCGTGCAGCGTGCAATGCGCCATCACAAGAACGTGTCAGGAAGACATGGACGGTTAGTGATGATGGGAGAAGTGGGCTTATACCTGATGGTGTGACAATCACCAACACAAATCCACTACTCCATCACTCCACTTCCTCCACTTCCCACGAGAGACGAGGGTTAGGCTCAATGACTTGTATAAATAGGTTCTCCTCCCTATTTCCAAGGGAAAAGACAGAAATCAAGTGTTGATACAATCGTATTCAAACACCCAGAGCCGATTGCTTACATTATTGCAAGCCAGTTCGGTATTCTGATACAAGTCATAAACAGCCAACACCTTCACAATCTCAACACCTTCTTCGCTTCCCTCCCTAAGATCAACCCCATCTCCTTCACTTTGTGACCGAAGCAAGTCTGGAACGGCCATTTCTTGGTTTAGGCAGAATTGTACAGATTGATCTCTCGAATCAAAAGCACTCCCGGCAATGCAATGCATTTGTTTAGGGTTTATGTATCTTATTCATTTCATTTCATCCATTCACCTCAAATTACCAAAAAATGGAGAAGTTACAAGCAAAACGAAATAGTTTTCACCCATAAACAATCTGGTGTCCCTTATCATCCATGTTGGTCTAGTCCAATTATAGCACTCATACATCTGGAATGGTTGGATAAAGAAAATTGGAAGTAGAATTGTCCCACCTAGGTGAATTCAATTGACTTACATACCCACTACAAGGTTGTTGTTGGTATGTATGAAAATCACCATAAGCTCTTGGATATTGATCATAGCCAATAAATTGGTTTCGATCGTATCCCATGTAGCCTTGGTGGTGGTGGACAATCGTCATAGTGTTGAGGAGGTTGAAAACCGGGGTATTGAGCATCGGAGTTGAGGTTGTATCCATTGTTCCAATATGCTCCTTCCATAATAGGTATTGAGACAATGGAGTGACTTGTGGCGAGGGTTTGTAATGAATGTGATTAAACAAGAGTTCTCAAAACTATGATTTGTCACGAATAGACGGAGTTTGAAATATAGGTTTTGTAGGTATATCTCTAGTAAACCTTCACGAGACTATAACTCGTCCACTAGGGACACCTAGGGGTTTAAAGGCTTGTTATTTATGCTAAAATTAACCGTAGCCTCGACGTCACGGAGTTGTTGTATTTTAGTTTTGTTTGATTTGCTCGAGGACTAGCAAAGTCTAAGTGTGGGGGAATTTGATAGGTGTAGAATACACCGCATTTAATATCTAGTATTTATGCTTTTCTTTGCGAGTTTTCTTGTAAATTATGTATCTTATGTGTGCTTTTGAGTTTATTAGGTGCAATGGAGTCATTTGGAGCAAAAGACCAATTGGAACTCGCTCAAATTCAAGATTTCTTCTCATCACCCTCGGGAGACGAAAAGATGAAGCCAATGGCGAAAGAACGGAGTCATTCTGAGTTCGTATGGAGAAGTTACAAGCAAAACGAGAATTTAGAGCCAAAATGGCAAAATTGTCATTTCCATGGCAAACACTATCTGGAGCCCGGTACTGGTTAAGGGGTATTCATCACAGGTGTCCCTTATCATCCATGAACAAGTGTAGTTATCCCTGAGGGCTGCATAAGTGGGCGCAAATAGTTTGTCTAGTTAACCTAATCCTAAAACGAGGGGCATTATTGTTCACTCATTCCTTCTTCTACGAAATTGAGAAAAGCGAGTTGCACTGGTGAGATTACTTGAAGCTAGATAATTTTCCGTCAAATCAAGAAAGAGACTGAACAAGAACAGGAGAGAGTGGAATGGATTTGTGATTCTTAAACGAGAAAACAAAAATGGGTTAAGTGATTGAATTGAGAATCATCACGGGTTTGTCTTTGTTGGTTGAAATACGAGATCGAGAAATGAAACGGGACATGAATTATGGGTCGAACGAGAATGGGATTATTGGAAAACAAATCTAAGAAGAATTCAATCAGGGTTCGTGGATAGACGAAGAATAGATTATGTTGTACCTGGTTAATCTGTGTGGTGGTGCAGCCGAGTCAAGAGCAACTCAGGGAGGAATCAGAGAGGAGGAATCAGAGATGGGTTACTGGAATTAGGGTTTCTGAGATTCTGTTGGTGGTTGATCAATGGCAGGGTCTTGTTCCAGGGAAGAACATGAATCCGGTGTTTTCTGAGAGAATATGTGAAGATGGAATTGCTCCGTGAAGCAGATGGAGTTAGCTGGTATTGCAGGTGGTTTGTGCCTGGTGCTGGTAAACAGGTTTTGCAGCTGGTTGTGGAGTTATGCCAGTGAGATGGCTGTGGTGACTTGGTGGTGCTGGTGAGGTTGAGATGAATGGAAGTGGTGCCACAGATGGATGATTGCGGAGAAGATGGGTTGACAGGGGATGGTGTTGATGTTTTGAGAATGGGGGTTTATAAACCGGTTAATCCACTGCTGTGTGTGAGCCATGAATTGGGAGATGGACTGAGCTGTGTAGAATGGCAGGCAATATGAGACATTGGCAGTAGCACAGAGGAGGTTAAGCTGGTTAGGGTCCTAGGAAGTTTGTTTGTTGCGGTGACGGCTTTGTAGCCTTGGTGGTGATGTTGAGAGAAATGGATGAGCGGTGGGTATTGGTGAATGCAATGGCGGGGGCGATGTAATGGTGGAGCTGCACTTGATGGGTGAGGTGATGGTGATGGCAGATAATGGGTCAGTGGCATTGCGGGGGTTGCGAGACGAAGAACTTGAATAGATGAATGTTAGGGTTATGCTTGATTGCGTACGGGGTATTGAGCAGACGGAGTTGAGGTTGTTCGCGGGAGGTTATGGAGTTGTGAAGGCTAAAGGGCATTTAGATTCGGATTTCTCATGCTATTGAGACAATGGACTGACCTAAGGCGGAGGGTTTGTAATGAATGTGATTATGATCTTGCAAGTATGGGGTGAGTTACAAAAGGCCAAAGTGGAGGTGCTGGCGGATGCGGCTCAATTGAAGCTCTTTGGAATTGAATTGCAGGTCGGGTTGTATCTTTGGTGGTGCTTCACAGGTGAGATGGAATCACTGAGATTGCGAGGTTGATTGCAGGTAATGAATCAAACGGGTTTTGGTGGAGTTGCGGAAACAAGGAACGAGTTCTAGACAACAAATGAGTCGCGAAGATTGAGATGTTACGGGGAAGATGCAATTGGCAGTACCAGGGGCCATGATGCGGCGGTGAAGTGACAATGATGGTGCAAGTATGGCTTGTCTGGCAAATGGCACGAAAAAGCGAGACTAAAGTGAGTTAAACCTTACATCTCGGCCCACCGATTCACAAAGAAATTGACTCGGTGATTGACCGAGGAAGCCGACCGTTACGGCCCGATGATCGGTTTGACTTTCCCACGAGATGCTATTTAGACTTTCGGCCAAGTTCCGGCCACAATCCTTGCGAGCGTTTTGGGATAAAATTTCTACACGGGTTTCTCTCCATGGTGGTAGGGTGAATTTCCAACTAATGGACTTTGAAGACAAAACCTAATTTTGGAAGGAGTGGAGCTATAAAAGAGAGGACTTTTACCTAATTGAGGATATCTTTTCTAATTCTTTTTCTCTCTACTTGTTTTCTAGGGTTTAGACCATGAAGTCTTTTCTCTTTCTTCTTGTGATGAACTCCATGAATATGAGTACCTAAGTTTATTATTGGTTATGGAATAGTTGGATTTCACATAATATGATTCTTTGATTCAATATATTAGTTTTGTCTCATATTTAAATTGAAAATATTGTTTCATGATTGATTGATTGTTTTGACCGAGTTGCAAATTGGTAGAACTTCTAATCACATCTATTGCTAGTCTAGGGTTTATTATACGCAAAAGTGATATTCCTTGGATACAAGTAGCATAATATGATTATAGTTTGTAGTGATATATTCTTATGATCATATGTGAATCGTAACCTTTGTTAAATTGAATTAGTGCGCTTTCCACGTTCAATTGCTTTGATTTGACTTCATAGAACTTAACGCATCTAGGGAATTAAACTTGATTAGTGCTTTTACACGTTAGGTTGTTCCTTTAGGTAGAATTCATATTCGCATCTTTTAATGTGTTTGTTGATGACATGAGGAGGTTTGCGGGATATTCTTGCGATCAAGGTATTCTAGGGTCTTTGATAAAAGTTGAGATTAAATATCAATTCTAGTTATTGTGTGAAAGCATGTTAGTGAATGAAAACGAAATCCTTAACCAATATCTCTTCTATCTTATTTGTTTGCTTATTTGTTTCTTTGCTTTTATTTGTTTTATTTAGTTTATTATAATCACAAAATCCTCGGTGTTTTATATAGGAAACCATAACACTTTGACAACCTAGACGTAGGATCGATCCTTTCTTGCCCTTGCTATATTTATATTTTGAGTAGTAAGAAAGTAAAACCAGAAAATAAAAATTAAAAAACAAAACTAAAAACAAAAAATAGGAAACCAAAAACAAGTGACAACTCTTGGATATTGATCATAGCCAATAAATTGGCCGTATCCCATAGGTGGTGGACAATCGTCATAGTGTTGAGGACGTATCCATTGTTCCAATATGCTCCTTCCCTGAAACAAGAAAATTTGAAAATAAAAATTAAAAACAAAACTAAAAACAAAAAATAAAAACCAAAAACAAGTGACAACCATTGCCGCCAGCCAAAATTTGATCATTTGTAGGCGTCCAAAATAATTACACTTTCTTACTACTCAAAATATATAATAAAGCAAGGGCAAGAAAGGATCGTTCCCACATAGAGGACTAGGTTGTCAATATGTTTCGGTTTCCTATAAATAACAATGGGGGGATTTTTCTGATTTTTATAAAACTAAAATAAAATAAAAGCAAACAATAAAGAAAAGTAAACAAATCAAGGATGTAAAGATAACGGTTAAGGATTCGTTTTCATTCACAAACATGTTCTTGTCTTAATAACTAGAATTGATATTTAATCTCTCATTATGAAAGGCCCTAGGATACCTTGATCGCAAGTATATCCCGCAAATCTCCTTTTGTCATCAATAAACACATTAAAAGATGTGAATATGAATTCTATCTAAGAGAACAACCTAATGTGTAAAAGCATTAATCAAGTTTGATTCCCTAGATGCATTAAGTTCTATGAAATCAAGCCAATCAAAGCAATCGAACGTGTAAAAGCACTAATCCGATTTGACAAAGGTAACAATTCACTTATGACTACTAGGATATATCACTACAAGCAATACTCATAATTATGCTACTTGCAATCAGAAATTTATCACTTTTGCGTATAATAAATTCTAATCTAGCAATAAAGATGAAAGCAAACTCAATCGATTCGCGACTCGACTAAACAAGCATTCAAATCATGTAACAATATTAATGGTGAATCATAAACGATAATATTGAGACAAAACTAATATATCAAACAAGGATTCATGTTATGTGAAATCCAACTAATCCATAACCAATAATAATAATCTAGCTCATGTTCATGGAGTTCATAACAAGAAGAAAAAGGGAAGTTTTCATCTTTCTAAACCCTAGAACAAAAAGTAGAAAAAAGATCCCCCCTTGTTGCTGTGAAGGTTTCCTTTTATACCACCAAACTAAGCCTTCCAAATCTCGGTTGTATGACATCCAAATCTGCCTAGCCCATGCTCATGCCTATAACTCGGGCCCCAAACAAAGCCCAACAACTTGTTAAGCTAGTCAGTTCTGCGAAACTGACAAGCTAATTCAGCCTTTCTACCTTCACCAAGAAATGGCAAACCGGCATAATTCACTCTCCTTCCCTATAAGTCATTCTCCTTGCACAACTGCAACACCATCTGCAACTCATACTGAATCTGATTTCAACCCAACTCAGGATCGACATACTCTCCGTACCAACACATGCAATTGCTCATCTTCTACAAAAACACCAGTTTCATCTCAAACACGCCATCTAACCTTGATATCAAAGCTTTTCCACCTGACCCGGAAACACCATCCATACAAGATTGCACCTGCCATAGCTCAAGGTAGCAGCACCTGTATCATCATGCCTGCACAACCAATTTCTACTTGTATGCTGGCTCATTCCAGCCATATCTCAGGCCATTTTGTAACTCATGTTTCCATCACTTGCACTTGCATCTGTTTACAGTCTCTTCAATTCTGTAGCAGCATCAGAATCTTCAGTTCAAGTCCACACTCCATTCGTAGCCTGTAACTCATTCAAAAACCATCAGTCTAACACAACTGCAACTCCACCAGTTCACCTGCGACACCCATGTTTGGTAGCTTCACATACACAGCATCTTCTTGCAGTTACTGCACACTACAGTTCAGTGGCACACAGAAATCCTCCAGTTCTTGACCACAGTAATCATGATTAATCACCACTAATTATTCTATTTCAGCTCACTGAATCTCATTAATTTCAGTACCATATGCTTCAGCTTCTTCTTGCAAAACCTGCTCAAACCCATCAGCCTCCAACTGACAACAACACTGTTAACCTGTAATCAACAGCATAAGACAATCCTAAGCATACATCTAAGCATTTCAACTCCTCCATTTTCACTGGCAGCAACACCCATTTCAGCATAACCACTGCCAATACTTGCTCATGTACCTTCTTGAATGATCAATTTCAACCACAGATAACAACCCAGATTCCCAACTACTTCTATTCCATTATATCCTCACATGCATCTCCATCTCCAGCTGCACCTGTACCTAGCCTCCACCAAAATTCGTGTTCCCTGAAGTTGCAATCTGAACTCATTTCATCTAACCATCTTCCTTCTTGGTTCTTCCACTGCTCTCTGTAATCCAACACAACCCAAATCTCCATTTCAAGTCAAGGAAGACTCAACAATCAAACCCATCTCCAATTTCACTTGCTTCAGCCACCAACACCGATTCAGTTACAAGAACCATTTCCACCTAATTCATCCACCAAAACCCATCTTTGCAGCTTCTTCTCGAAATCGAAATCAAACCATGTTCTTCTCTTCAGATATTCAACGAAAACCCAACTTCTCTCAACTGAAATCTCGAATCTCTCCATTCTTCAATTCACAGCATCAAATTCATACAGATTCAAGACCTAATTTGAATTACCACCTCTCTAAAATTTCCCATCAGAAGACTAATCAAAACCCTTTGAATCTCAACTTTAATCTTCACTTTCGTCACCGCTACACAATAACAATTCTTCATCTGAATCTATACTCTCAGACAACAACCATCTTTTATTCAGGCATTTCTAAATTTCAGATGTGTTGTAATGAGAAGAGAATTCTCGATACAGGGTTGTGTAGAGAACTGGGATGGCTATTTGCACCCACTGATGGATATGGACCACCCAGTAGTAGCCCCTTAACCTGTGACTGGCTCCAGATAACACCATCTTGTGAAACATAATACTCATTTTGCGCATATTTCCTCTTCTTTTGCTCTCATTGACTCCGTTACACCTAATAACTCGAAAACAAACATAAGATACAAAATTTACAAGAAAAGTAGCAAAAAAAGCATAAACAATAGATATAAATCTAGGTGTTTATCACACCTATCAGTATTGGTGTTGTGACTATGAAGAAGAAAAGAAGAACTAAGTTGCTGCCGAAAGAAGAGAAGAACTGAAAGAGTTTTAAGTTTAAGCTATATTCTTATATCTAAGAACGACCAATATTATTCACTCGAATTCTACAACCAGAGATTAATCGGTGAACCAATATTTTTCGGTTCAGTTTTGGGTATAAACCTTAACCGAAACCAAAGTTGTAGGTTTTCTGAAACTGGTAACCATAACTATACCATTGTTAATTGGATTCGGTTCGGTTTAAAACTGGAGGTATCGGTTCACGATTTCAGTTCGGTGTGCATCCCTTACCTTAGCATGAGCAAGATCAGTGTATGCTTTCAGCTCATAGGTACGAAGCGAAGTAAGGAAGTGTAAATAGGCTTGCAATGGAATATGCGCAAATCCAAGGCATGCCTTATTCCTGGACAGGACTCGGAAGTCAGTAATGCATGCGAAAATGCATCGGCATTAGCCTTTATAGCTTTGCAATAAAATCTTTACGTCCCGGTCACTAGCATCAGAGTGGCACTCGGGGGGGTCATGACCTGCGTGGATGGGCGTCGTAGGCGTGATTTTTTCGATCCGTCGCATTAGATATTTTCTTTCCAGGTTTCAAATACACATGAGATTTTATCAAGGCAACCTTTCTCTCAGCTAACAAGCCAATATTTTTCATGTTTATACAAATTTGATCATCCAACACCTCTTGAAGAATACTTTCTCTTTTAGATCCTTATCGAATATCAGATTTCTTGATATATAGTTCAGCATGGAGTCCATCAATTTTCCTCATCAATCGTTGTTTCTCATGATTAAGATTATCGATAACTTTAGCCAGATTAACACACAGATTATCATGGATTGTTTCTAGAACACAATCAGAATTTGCACACAGACTTCTCGTATCAAAGCAAGAGACCATCATGTCAGATGTTAATCATTAGTGCACGAACTTGCTCTGATACCAATTGAAAACAAGAGGGTGCCAAGTACTCCACCAACTTTTATGTTTGATAATAGAATGAACATGTGTAATACTTTTAACAATCAAAAAAATAACTTTAAATTAGGAAAAGTAAAAATCACACACAAGAACTTTTTTAACGATACACTAGCAGAAAAATACCGAGACCTCGTCCAGTTTTAGACACCACATTGTATTAAACCGCTACAGACACTAACCTACTATCATAATTCGGACTAAACTGTAGTTGAAATCGAATCACCATCCATGCAATTCAGCTACAGTCATGTTTTTGCATGTCTCTTAAATCTGGCAACATCCTACACACTTGATTCCCTTAGCGGACGTCATTGACATCCCAAGAGTTGCTTCAGCTTCAATGAAGACTTTTGATACCTATCTTCCTCTAACAGACAAGTCTATTTGATTTTTCTTTTTAAATCTTTCAGTATAGGTTTAGAAATATGTTTGCAACAGATAAATCCGAAAATAGGAGGGTAACTAGTACACCACCAACTTTTTCGTTCGGGAACCTATGGAAGATCCTTGTACAATCTATACATTCGGTTGCGAAACTGTATTTAAGATTGTTTTAACAAGGTAAACCTAGTATATACCCGAACTGTTCACAAACCGAATTCCAACAAGAACAAATCTTGTAATATATATTTCAAGATATGAATTTAACAAGAACGAGTCTTGTAGGTTCTTTATAGTTGAGTTAATACTATGTAGGTTTTGATACGTACAACCCCTGATATTTCAATTATAAATAAAACAATATAATACAAAAAATAAATAACACATGCACCATAAATTTTTGTTAACGAGGAAACTACAATCTTGTAGCAAAACTCCGGGACCTAGTCCAGATTGAACACACATTGATTTTAATTGTTATGCCAATTACCTACTACCAAATTTCGGACTAGATGTAATAATTGCTTCAGTTGTATTCGTGCACCTGTAGAACTCTTATCAAAGCACCGATTCTCTTTAGGAATTTCTCTTGTAAATATTCTAGCACAACACCAATTATCTTTTGAAGATGCTCCTCAACAATTAAGGTTTACCGTTCCGTAACATAATTGTTTCCTTCTCACAAGATCACCTTAAAAAATTTAGAGATATCTTGATCTATTGAATATAGGGTTTATGAAAAACACCTAGAAACTGGTTCCGCAACTACCAAAGAAGATAGCTTGATTGTGCTTTACGATCCCCAAGTAAATTATTTTGTAATCTCACTCATGTTCGTAAAGAACAAAAATATGGAAAACAACCTTATGTAACACAAACAATTTTTCAAGGGATAGGTGGTGTGGTTACATAAAACCCCTATTTATAGTGAATGATCAATGATGGGTTGCTTTGAAACAAAGCTACCTTTTCCAGGAAAGGAAACACCATGTATTTGACTAGAAACGGCCTTTAGCCACGTTTTAGTCCATGAACTGTTGCAAAAAGTTCATGTAAAATTTCATATTCACGATATGCCTTAGCAACACATAATAAGTGTTTCTTTAATAAATCACTCATAACTTCTTCGTTATGACCGGGAATTGAGTGATTCTTGGTTCCTTGAAATCGTTTTCTCATTCGCTACAACATGAGGAAATTTTTAAGGAAAAGATCATTCTCATAAAAGTCTTGGGCTGAAATATCTTCTAGTATATATATAAATGTATACTTATCATCATAGGAATTGTTCAATAGAGTTAACACTTGTTTCGATAGATAGAGAGGTAGAGTAAACAAGAGAATCAAGTGCTTGTCACTAACCTTTAATGAAGTTCTCCAAGATGTGTTAGTGTAGTCTTCAATATCCATTCTTCAAGGATAGCTTTGATTCTATATTCTACTTCTTAAACCTAATTTAATCCGAAACTGACTTTTAGGAGACAAAATCAAGAATGTGTTTTATCATCTAAATTTGACAACTAACTTGACATACCAATGCTAGTGGGTTCAATCGAGATATGCTGAAACAATCTCCTCCGTTATCAATTTAATGACAAAACCATTTCACATATGTTCTTATTTCGCCATGTTTCTTGATTTCTTGAATCTTCAACGTCTTTGACTCTGCAAGTGTTCATTTTGTACTTGTTCAAGATCGGTAGCATATTAACAACTTATAAGAAATGTTTTACTCAAGTTTTATACCAAGGCGTAGTATTTTTGTCTACCTCAAAGTCTAATTATACCACAACTTTAAAGCAATACTTTGGTGATATATTCCTCCCCTTAGTCAATAGTTACTTCTTTTGCACAATAGGTAAAACTCACCCCCCCTTTACATAATGCTCTGAAAAGCCATATGTTGTAGTAAGATACTACTTAATAACTCTCCCCCCTTTTGTCAACGGAATTTTCAAAGGCGAAAAACATGGATCATAATGAATTAAACAAAAGAGTGTCAAGACTAGAGAACACATACCGGCTTTCATTTAGATGATTTCACCAAGTAAACTTAGCGTCTTCATCAAGGAGATATATAGGTACAAGCATCTCCTACAATTCCACATCTGCTCTCCACACAAGATATGACAATTAAGCACAAGTTCAAAAGAACTCTCCCCCATTTGATCCAAAAGAACAATAAAAGTGACCTTTCTTTGAAAGAAAATGATTTTTGGATTGGATTTTAGAAAATGATTTGAAAGAAAATGATTTTTGGATTGAAAGAAAACAAGGAGATATGAGCTAAGACTCAATCATTAAAAGTTTTGCATGAGATTATGTTACTAAAAATTTTGAACTATCTCATGGTAAACAATACACCAATATGTAATCATGAAGATTATATATTGCGATCATCTTAGCTAAAATACAAACTTGTGTCAACAAGATTTGTTTACTCTTAGAAGGAAGAATTGACCTTTTGCGCAAGGAATTACACCAAGAATCGCATCCAAAAGCGTATGAAAATATTTCCTTGACAAATATATATATATATATATATATATATATATATATAATTCATTAAGGACCATGCACCCTAAGTTCGCATATTAACCAAGAAGGTTGTGAATGTTCAAGCAATAATCGTGTTCAATAACATTCAAGACTAAACAAAAATCCACAAACACAAAATGACTTAGTGAACAAAGTTGTCTTAGAAGTGTCTATGAAAGTTGTAGCAATGCAAAACATATTTATAAAAATAGTTTATGAGCAACTGCTAAAAATCCACCGGGACCGTTGGTGAAACGGTTCAAGTTGCAGCAGTAAAGGGTACAAAGGCAGGCAACCTATAGGTGGCATGTCAAACACATATATCTTTCTTTATCTTTCTCTATCATGTACTATCGTTTTCCTAGGATCTATTCATATTCAGAAAGGAACGAAATTTGGTTAACATTGAATTTAGCCCTTGTTCAAAGTCAAAAAAGTGTTCTTCATGACCTATGAAAACTTGGAAAGCATACTTACTACGTATGCTTGTTTGCCAGCATGCAGTGTGGATTAGCCACATTAAATTAAAGCACATTTTAAACATGCAAATGCATGTATGAGCTAAGAAAGCGTAAGAATGCAAAACACGTTTAACGACTTTTCCTCATTTGAACATTCGATATCTTCTTAATGGGGAGTTTCTATGGCGTAATCTTCCTTGCTGTAGCCTTAAGTTTGAATCCTCTACACTTCTACTGTATTTTTTTAATTGTTAGTCTTCTCAAAAATCTCTTTGAGTTGTGCTATTTTGCACTATAAACATGCATTTTTCAGCCATCCGATTTTTTACATCATCTATTTTCATAGCTTAACACGGGTTAGTCAAATGAGATTTAGAATGACTTCTAGGGAGTTCTTAAATCTACTGTTAGTCCATAGAGATTTTTGGAGAGTCTCTTAATGTCTCTTGTTATTGGTTAGAGACTTTTATCAAGTCATTTAAATTCTCTGAAACTCCATGTTATTGGATTAGGATTTCATAAGAGTCACTCCAACCCTCATGTTACTCGAAGGAGAATTGAAAGTCATTGATTTGTTGTTTTCAGAGATTTGGAGAGACTTTTTCTTGAAAATAGGCATGGTAGAAATCTCTCCTCAAGAGGTGATATTTCGAGAGACTTGGAAATTTGGAGAATTTTTGGTTTTGGGAGTGAACCTTTTTTTTCCTCTCCTTGTGCAGTAATACACTTAAGGGCCACTTGGAAAAGGGTAATCAAGACTATGTGAGTCTTTGTGGAATAAAGTGATTTTTTAAATTGGAGAATATATATTTTAAAATCGGCTATGTCAGTCTTTATGATCTATATATCGATTTTAAAATATATATTTTAGAAGTTATGAGTTTTTTTTTTCCGATTTTAAGTTGTTGGAAAACTCCGTAGAAAATTAGTGGTGAGATAGCATAGAAAATAAAAGGGATTTTTTATAAAATGCCCATGTGGGGAAATGCATTTAAGAAAATGCCCACGTTTTTTTCATAATTTATTTAATGCCCATGCCGTTAAGATTTCCGTCCGGCCCCACAATTTTGGTAAAATATCGTTTACTTTGTCAATTTCTCATCACATGAGATGAGAAAATGGTGGGTGCAATTACAAATATACCCATTGGCCTAAAATATCATAATATCATCTGTCACCGTTCATTTTATTAATCAACGGCTGAACTTCTCTATGAGGAAAATATCTTGTTAGAAAAGATCTCATCTTCAACTTATCTCCACCTTCGTCCCCTCCGTCATCCCCTCAACCACGTTCTCTGCTCATCTTCTTTTAATGGAAACTCCACTCAAACCCATCTCACTTACTCCATCAACAAATAGATTCAACCAATACCTTCCTATCCCTCGTTGCCAAACCATAAATATTGTACCAGACTCAAAAAATTTAGTTGATGACGCAAGATCGTGGTGATTTGGGGTTGTTTCGAATGGAAAAACGGCTGGAAAAACACCCAACAAGAGGAAGGAAATAACTGGTGTTACTGATGATGCCTAGGGTTGATAATGGAGGAGATGCGACTGGTGATTAGAGTTAGAGTCACCGACAGCATCAGTTCTTGGAGTAATTAATTAGTTCCTGTTTCAATTTAATCAAGAGATAGATACTATTGATTTCGTGGATTTTCAGGGATGGGTTCACATTCCATTTGAATTCAAAGCAACAGAAGATGAAATTTGGGGGTTTGGTATGGATTTGTTTTGAGAGTAAATTTATGATTTCCAATTGATGCAAACCTAAATTGGATTATTCTTCAACCAAGTCTTTTCTTTTACGTACAGCCCCATTCAGATCCAATACAAGATGAAAGCCTAATTTTATTATCATCAAGGCGTCTTGAATTGGTTTTAATCGTCGATTGTTGTGCTTGTTACGGTGAGATAACGGCTGTGATGTTTGACAAAGGGCTTAGACTGTATGATCCGGGCTTTGACAAAGGGATTCGACTGTATGACCCAATCTGCTAATTTGTTATTTCGATAGAGATGTGGGAATTCTTAGATACAGAGGCTACCCAATTGAAGAATTGGCCGAGAGTAGTTCGTTTATGGAAGTATAACTGTTTTTTGGTGAATAATTCATTTTTTCCAACCTTCTTGCTGTAATTAAACATGTTATAATTAAACATTTCCTATGTATATATATGTGTATTTGATGGCCAGTATGAAGAAATTTGCCAGCTCGAAACCAATTAGCAGATTGGGAATTTGCGGTTTCTTAACATTCAGCCGTTCAACTTTTCAACCGACATGAGTATGGAGAAATTATCGGTACCGGCAAACTTACTGGTGTCGGAGAAGAGAGGTGGGCGATCTTAGCCATTAACTAAATGAACCGGTTTATAACTCGGGGGTTTAACTAGGTCTGAGTCATGCGATTCATGGGCTTGGATGTCTTTTCACAAGCCTGATTTATTACCATGGACGCAGTAACGTCTGTTACCCGTTTTTTTTGAAAAAACGGGACGGAAAAAGTCAATTCATGTGCATTAAATAAATTATGAAAAAAACGTGGGCATTTTCTTAAATGCATTTCCCCACATGGGCATTTTATTAAAAATCCCAAAATAAAATGTGGGACGAGTAGAATAAAGTGAATGAAAATTTAGGCGTATGACAACAATGAGATTTATTTTGCCAATATACACATATTTCATTAGGTGGTCATGGTACTTTTATTATTACTGTAACGTGAATAATAAAAAAAATCGGTAATGTTTGGAATTAATCAGGGGATATTATACAATTTTGTCTCTACAAATCACATAAACTTTCTACAAGTCTCATTTTTTTGTCCCTACAAATCTCATTTTTGTCTCTACAAGTCACAAAGACTCTCTAAAATTCTCTCAGAAAATCATTAGAAATCTCTATATTTTCAGAAAATCTCTGGAGTCACTCAAATTAAAAGTCTATCAAAGTCCATAGAAATCTCGTTTGACTACCCCTTGTTAGATTTTACAAGCATGGCATAATCTCAGCTTGACGCATCAAAGTTATTGTACGCATGAGAAGTATGGGAGGCTTTACCTCATCACGAGACTAATTCAAATGAACACTAATGGAATCATAGTATATTAGTATAGTCTGTGGTTCCAGTTCCAGTCCTAATTCTCATGAAAAGTCAAATATACGCTTGACCACAATTATACCTAAAATCAAAACTAAATTAAATTTCTAAACCAAAATTAATTCACTTAACCCTTTTTTTTCTTCTTCTTCTCAAAATCAAACAATACCTTGAATTTTTTTTTATCAAATCTCCATCGATTTTCAAAAATGTTCATTAAGATTTATTCTCAATATGACAAGATCATGACGATTTGGATTATCATAGACTTGTTATGATTCTATTGTTTATGAAGGTGTTGAACCACAAATTGAAGATTGAAGATTAGGTGAATGAATCAGTCCAAACACAATTAAATTCTCCAGAATGCTAAGAATTCAAAAACCCACCATTTAGTTTGCCTTTAAATTGGTTTAACAGGTAAGATTGAAGAATTTAGGGTTTAGGAAAACTGGTTCTGGGAGAATTACGGCTAGGAGTTCTTTTCGACCTAGCCGTAAACGTGTAAAAACGGTTGGGACTCAAAGAACTCCAAACCGTAAAATAGCTATCACGGTTGGGACTTTTCTAGCCGTTAATTGTTCTGTATCTGTAGAAAACAAGGAAATTTTTCAAAATTGGTTGGGAATTCCCAACCGTAACCCTAGGTTCCCAGTCGTTCTATTAGTTTCCCAGCCGTGAAGTTTTGTGTCGGTCGGGTTGGAAAATTTTCCCAGCCGTGAAGTTTTGTGTCGGTCGCGTTGGATAGTTTTCCCAGCCGTTATGATATATGTCAGTTGGGTTGGAAAGTTTTCCTAACCGTTATGGCTTATGTCGGTTGGGTTGGAAAGTTTTCTCAGCCGTCGGTTGACAAACGAATAGGTTGTGTATTGCTTCCCAACCGTAATTGTCTGAATGAATTTTTCTTTGGTCTTATATAATTGTGTCATTTTTGGGAACCAAGTGTTGATGGTGGATTTTCATCTAAGGTTAAAATTGTAAAAACCAGAAAATCATGCGTCGACATCTTGTAAAAGATAAAGCCATTAATAAGTGTTGGATACTCCTTCACTTTACTAATTCACCTAGAATGGAGCATGTGGCAACAATCCCATTCTGTGAATTAAATACACGAAATTCATCCAGGTTGGAGCATGTAGCAACAATCCCATATACCCTGTGAATTTATAGCATTATTAATTAATGCGTAAGCGGCCTTGTATTTCCGTACTCATTATCGGTGCGGCATGACGATCGAGTGTTGCTCTCGGCGAGCAACACGAACCTCCAAGCATTATAATGAAAGCATGTACGAAATACCCGCATACGAGGTTGCAACTCTCGATGTGTTATACTAACCCGATTGAGAACTCTCGGTGTGTTATACTAGCCCGATTGAGCATCCCGGAGTGTCCGTATCGATCTGGATATGATCTCGTTCATACAACCTCACCAGCGTGATTGGATGGCCCGGATCAATTCCATAACCCCCAAGCGGTATGGAATATTCACTGCTTAGAACCAACGCGGACCCCGCATGGTCGGCCTCCCCAAAATATTGGCATAGCTTGCCAAAAACGTCCAAACCAGAGTGTATGGACGGAAAACCCTAAATTAGGGTTTGCGGCATATTACATGTGTCGCAAAACAGTCTCAACCATCCATCTTCGCGGGTATAGATGGAGGGCGTAGATGTAGATCCAAAGGGCCCAGAGCATGTCAACACAATCACCGTGGGCCCGCCTACATACCTGACCAATCGGTCAGGACCAACCATGGTTGGTCATCCCACTCGTGCGCCGAACAGAGCATGACGCACGGCCGTGAAACCCAAAATTAGGGTTTTGAGCATCACGAGCATCACGAGCGTCCACCGTGGGCCCGTCTATCCCCTCACCTGATCGGCCAAGGCATATCATGCCTGGCTATCCCAAAACACGCATCCAAACTTGCGTGGTCACACTTCCAAAATTGCAAACTGATCTCCACCACTCAACTTCATAGGACGATTTGAGTGGCTTAGATCACGTTTTCATGGGACAGTCAGGTATAGGCGTGAACACCAGCCTACCACCTACACTCCAGACCGATAGACCAAGACCGACCAATAATTGGTTGTCTTGGAACGCGCGCCTGAAGATGGCGTGATGTGCGACTCTTGCGGCACTAGTTTTCTGCACAAATTGATCTCGACCACTCAACTTCACCGGACGAATTGAGTGGCCCAGATCATACTTTCGTGAGGTAATGGGGTATGGGCGCCTGCACCGTCATGCCGTCTACACGCATGTACGATCGGCCTGGCCAAAATCGTCTCCCAAGCTTGGATTCGACCAAGTCGAAGAATGATGCTGCGCACCTCTTCGAAACCCTAATTCCATCAACGGTCGCAGATGAGTGTCTCAAAGATCATCTCGTCCGTACAACTTCACCGACTTGGTTATACAACCCTGGTCAGGAGTTAATTGGTCAGTGAGGCGTCATGGTAATCACCACCCATCACTCTACCACACCATGATGCAGTACATGCATAAAATACACATGATACTTCACAAGTATCAACTTCCGAATAACGATTATTCAATTTAGCATTACATGCTACCTTTTGTGGGTCCCACGATCCACACATTCCAAACATCAATCATGTCACAAATCGGGGATACATACTTTGGGGTATTGGTCTGGCGGTTTCGGCGTGCGGCGTGCAACGCGCCATCACAAGAACGTGTTAGGAAGTCATGGATGTTAGAGATGACGGGGAGAAGTGGGCAAGACCCGGGTCGTGTAACACCAACACACAACTCCACTACTCCATCACTCCACTTCCTCCACTTCCCACGAGAGACGTGAATAAGGCTCAAATGACTTGTATAAATAGGTTCTCCTCCCTATTTTCCAAACGGGAGAAAGAACACAAGTCCGGACGAGACGAAACCAAGTGTTAATACAAAAACGTATTCAAACACCCAGAGCACGCTTGCATCAATCGTAAGCCTGCTCACCTTTCTGTTACAAGTCATAAGCAAGCCAACACCTTCACAATCTCAACACCTTCTTCGCTTCCCTCCCTAAGATCAACCCCATCTCCTTCACTTTGTGACCGAAACAAGTCTGGAACGGCCATTTCTTGGTTTAGGCCGGACTTGCACAGATTGATTTCCGAATATACAAGCACTCACCACGTAGTGCATTTGTTTAGGGTTTAAATTCATTCCTCATCCACACACCCCAGATTACCAAATCCGGCAGGAATAGTTTTCACCCATAAACACCAAGGAAGGGAAAAACCATACATTTTTCAATGAAACGAAAAGGAATACATATTTCATAGCATAAGCTTTCATTACATTGCAAACATAGGTCTTAATAATAGTGTAAGAAGTCACCGTAGATACTTTCTTCCAAGATATGATAGCAAGCATGAAGTTCAAGCTTCTTTCCATGGACATCCTCATAATCAGCTTCGACTATCTCCCACTGAAAAAACAAAATAATTTTAAATCGGTTTTACATAAAAAAAAATTTTGATGGGCCAGTTATTGACAAACTTACTCTTTGTGCACGTGGCATATTGAGATTGTTTTCCTTTACGACTTCCATTTCGTCTTTGAAGGCTTCCAATTGTGAAAAGATCTGCTCGAATCTTTTCTTAATGAGTTTCATCGATCTTCAATTACGATTTCCGTCTAACGCCACAAAAACAATTCGCACACGGTTCCAAAAATCCTATGAGGTTTCATCTATGAAAATGAGTGCATCTTCGAAATGTTTTGATACCGTCAGCCACGCTCTGACGATTGCAACATCTTCTTCAGTGGTGTAGCGAGTAGCCATGTTTCTTTCTTTTTTTGCTACAATTGTGAGAGAGAGATAGAGAGGGAATGTGTTTTGTGTGAAAATTTTGATTGGAGAAGGGTCATTTTATATCAAAAAATGACCCAATGGCTAGTTTTTTCAAAAACTAGCCGTTCCTCAAAAAACTCAACGCATTAACTCAATGCAGTTGGAGAATTATGGCCAGGAAACATAAAAGTTTCTGGCTGATATTAGGCGTTTACGGCTTGGTATTTCCATGTTTCCCGGCCGTAAATCTGAACCTTCCCAAATGTTTCCCAGCCGTTTTCAATGCATCCCAGCCGAAAATTCATCCGTGATACTTCTGTTTAGATTTTCGTCCAGGAAACATTAAAAAACCAGCCCGTAACTCATTTACGGCTGGAACGCATAGAAAACGGCTGGGAAGGTTCAGATTTACGGCCTAGAAACATGAAACTACCAAGCCGTAACCACCATATACGGTCTGGAAAAATTGAAATACCAAGCCGTAAACCCCTAATATCGGCCAAAATATTATATGTTTCCTGGCCGTAATTCTCCAACTACATTGAGTTAATGCGAACGGCTAGTTTTTTATAGCAAAAAACTAGCCGTTGGGTTATTTTTTTCTATAAAATGACCCTTCTCCAATCAAAATTTTCACAAAAAACGCACTCCCTTTCTATCTCTCTTTCACAATTGTTGCAAAAAAAGGAAGAAACATGGTTACTCCGTACACCACCGAAGAAGATATGGCAATCGTTAGAGCGACGCTCATGGTGAGAAAGCATGACAAAAATCAAGGCATTAATGCGGGAGAAAGTGATGATTCTTAATTAAACCGTATATTTATGGTCTCTGTGGCCATAGATGGTAATCAAAATGGAAGATCGATGAACCAAATAAAGGATAGATTCAAGGAGATTTACCTAGAAATGGAAGTTTTTAGGGTGCAATTAGCACGGGTGAAGGCGATGACTCCCGAAATGTCCTTTTTCAATAGAGTGAGTATGTGCAAATGTTTTCTAATCAAGTAAGTTTTGAATAAAATGCTAATTTTACTTTGATTTGTTTTTTAGGTCGTCTGGGCTCTTGGCCGTTACCAAGTTATTCGTCGCAAAGAATTTGAGCATGAGAAATGCTATTGGATCATGAGAGAGTTTATTGAGATTTACAACCAACCTTGACTATTTAATTGTGTTACTCCATGTTTTATTTTTTGCATTTGGGTATAACTATTGAATGTAACATGGCCTAGCCAAATTATGTAATGGTAACATTATTGATGAATGGAAAGTGAAAATTTTGATCGAATACGACTACAAAATTACAAAATCAACCATAGTAATGGCTGGGTTTACCAGCCGTAAGTATCCGTAATTATGGGAATCGCAGTTAACGGCCAGAATATCCTGCCGTAAATTGTTAAATCCCAACCGAAAAACCATCTTCCAAACCGATATCTCAATTACGGTTGGGAAACTATATAAACCCAGCCGATATAGTGTTTACGGTTCGGTCGTGGTCCGTTATTCAAACCGTAAATTTGAATTTTTAGTTTTTATGGTCAAAACGGCTAGGTCATTTTGCATTAAAACCTGGCCGAAAATACTTGAAAAAATATGAAACTATTTCTTTTGAGAAATGGAACAAACATAAAACAAAATGGACCAAGATGGTTTTTCATTCATTGAATCGGAAAAGCATACATATTTTATTACATTGATAAGATAGATCATAACAATTAAAATAAACCCTTATTCGTATCGGTCAAAATCATAGGTAGTATTTTCTAAGATGCGATAGCTATCATTTTGTTGAAACTCTTTCTCATGAACTGCCTCATATTGACGGTGAGCCCTCGACCACTATAGAAACAAATACAATATGTTAGATAATGTTACTCAAAACGATTTCTAATGAAACAACTTATTAAAAAACTTACTCTTATCGCACTTGGCATTGTGGGATTGGCTTCCTTTTGGGCTTTCATTTCCTTTTTGAAATTTTCGCATTCTTCAAAGACTTTCTCGAATATATCCTTAGCGCTTGCCAAAATTCTTCCATTACGATTTTCGTTTAGTGCGACAAAAACTATGAAAACACGGTTCCAAAAAGACAAGGATGTTTGATCTATGTCAATGTCTAGATCTTCATCATGTTGTCTCACCGTCGCCCATGCTCTAACAATCGCAGAATCTTCTTCATTGGTGTAGGGAGTCACCATAGTGTTTTTTCTTTTCTTTTTTTTGATGAGAAATAGATGAGAATGAATATGAGAGCTTATAACTAGGATTTGGGTGAGCAAGAGATGATAAAATCGTATCCTTTTATATGGTTTAATGACATAACTGTCAATTTTTTTTTTGAAAACTAGCCGTTTAGTTTAAAAATATATTTTCAAGCAATGCATTAAATGCATTGGTTGAGAGTGTTCAGGCCTAAAAACGGATGGGTATCCAACCGTTTATACGATTTACGGTTAGGTTTTCAGCCGTGATTGATACACATGAGACTCTAGATAACTATTCGGCCAGGAGCAGGGCCGGTCCTGAAGGGGAAGCAGGGAAAGCTCCACTTCGGGGCAACATGCCTAACAGGGCAACAAAATAGGATTGTATTGTGATATTTAGCCAACCGATTGTGAAAAGCATTTGGACAAATATGAAGATACAAGACAATGAAGAGATAATTTTCCAATTGATTGGAAATCAAATTTTGTAGGCGTTGCTATGTTTTTTGATATCTCAATTTCTCAAGTTAAGATTTAGGGTAATATAACTTTATAAGGTATCATTATGTGATTTACTTAAAGTAACTGAATGTGATATAAAATAAATTCAGTTAGAAATCTATTTTTCAGGGATTTTGTTTCATGCGTACAATTACATTTTATTTCCTAGAGATTTTGCTTCGATTTAATTGATTCAAAATCAGGTTCCATTTTTCCTACATGTTGACATGGAGCACAATTTCTTGTTATGATAAAATCTTGTATCTCAAAACTTATCTAGAATTCTTGCTCCATAGACAGACAAAATGTTAGAGGTACCTCTGGACTAGAAAACAGATATAGGACTACAAACTTGTTTCAGTCTTGGCATCTTGGGTTATGTTCGATTTTCAGTATGAAAATTTCGATCTTCGATGACCATAAGGGGGCAACAATTTTTTGGTTTGCTTTGAGGCAAAAACATCTCAGGACCGGCCCTGCCAGGAGTTCATACTAATCCAGTCGTGAGTATGAATTACGGCTAGAAGTTCTTACTAACCTAGCCGTGAATATATATTACGGCCTGGAATCCTTAAATTACGAACCGTAAATCCTTATAACGGCTGGGACGACAACATTTTCCCAGCCGTAACCTGTAAATAAACTCAGATTTTTCTGTTTGAAACGGATTTGAATCAATCAAAATTTCAAATGGGGGTTGATTACAAGGTTTTCTAGACTAGTTTCAGGATAGGTTTCATCAGGTTTTCTTCAAAGTTTTCAAAAAAGTTCATCAAAATCCATTTGATGAACTTTTTTCTTCTATATATAAAAAAAAAAGTTTTGATTCTCAAGAAATTAATCATTAAATTAGTATAATCCATTTGCTAATTGTGATTAGTTTACTTAATCATCATAATTATCACTAATCAAATCGAGGGTATATTGGGGATTATGTATAAGGACTACTATTTCATGACCCATTAAGCCCCCAAACAACCATCTTTCCTACAGCCCCAATAATAGGATTCTATTATATATACTTACTCAATTGGTGAATTTTAAAAGATGTCTGGAATTCGAATTCCATTTGGAAGATATGTTTTCTTATTTTTACTTTGTAAACATTGCACCTTACATAAAATAAAGATTCAAAAAAGTCATTTTTTAATCCGTCAGCCATGGATGAGTGATCTTTAAGCAAATCTTTGGGTTACTAATGGGTCATGAGCTACAAGGAACGGGTATTTAGTTTCTATTTAGTCTAGATGTGATGAATTTTTCTTTTCTGCTTGGATTGAAGGAGGAGGTTGTTGTGGTTTTCATTAACACAAGACCTTCTCTGGATCCTAATTGTTGTCTTTTCTATTTTGTTTATGATTCCTTCTCAGGTTTTAGGGAGAAAGTTGTTGTGTTTTTCATCAACACAAGACCTTCTCTGGATCTCGTTTGTTGCCTCTTTATTTGTGATGAGTTCTTGTTGTGTTTCTGCTTCAGATTGAGAGACAAAGTTGTTGTGGTTCTTCTCACAAGGGTTTTCTCTAAATCTGGGTTTTGGTTCATCTTCTTTGGTTTTTACCTATTTTTGCGATGGGGTCTTTCTAAATCAGGTTTCTTTATTTCTCTCATTGATCTAGACTGATTTTTATTCTCAGTAATGATGATGATTTTGTTCCAAGGTTTCTATTGATTCTCAAATATGTTGTTTTGATTTTGAAATTATATTTTTCAAAAAAAAGTTTGTTCTTTGTTTTAATTCTCCTACTTGCTTCAGTTGTCTATTTTTTGAAGAAAATCTTGTTTTGGGTGGGGATTGTTAGACTTTATGTTGGTTTAGCAACAAATCAGGCTTAGTTTAAGTTAATCTATGTTTAGTTCTAATCTAAGCTGGATTCAGTTTGTTCCAGATTAAGGAATGATTAGAGTTAAATCAGGGAATTTAGACTAACTTAATGTTGCTTAGGTGTCATGTTGACTAAGCATGACTCACCTAGTGAGTGTCATCCAACTAATGATGGAAAAGTTGAATGACACATAGCTACTCAAGTAATGACTAAGCCCTCTTCTAGCCTCTTTCATATTTATATTCAGAATTTTCTGATTTCCATTAGTTGGGTAAGAGGAAATAGAATTAGAAGCTAAGTCATTAACCTTTTTTCAGTTTTGATATGCTTTTATTTCCTTCTGCATAACATGTATATTGCTGTGTATTATGTTATTGTATAGCTCTTATTCATGTTGCCTTATTCAGAAGTAACTTGTAGTGACTGTGTTTATTGTTATAGTCATATTAATGATATATCCAAATCAGAACCAACAAGATGATTTATTCTATTTTCTAATATGAATTAGTAGTTGTATATAAGCGTTTTCTAGATTGTAGAATATGATAATGCTAGGATAATATCTTTTCAGCATATGGGTATTTATATGATCATGTTTATGTTACTAAATGATGATTATGAAGCTGAAATTCCAACAGGGATAACTTGACGTATCAGACATAGATTAAGGAAAATGACTTTTAAAATCTAAGTGGGTTTCAATCTTCCAAAATGTTGTTTTTCTTTGGGTCTTCTGGAGAACCAAAATGAGTTGCTCTAGCTAGTATGGACCATCGTATAAAAATCTTTCAAAAATGTTTTAACAAAATCCTTTTAAGGACACGATATATATGTTAATCGTATTGTTGTTTCGAATTTGGTTATTAATTGTTGGTCTAAAAAGTTTTGATTTTAAATTGTCTAAAATTTTATGGGTTGAGGCTCTTTACTATTTAGTCTATTTTCCTTCTTCCCTTTCTCTTATGACATCACGTCTGATGCAAGTTTGTTTTGAAATACAAATATTGTCTCTTAAAATCTTAAAAATGTGTTGTCTAAAATCTCAATATTGATTATGATCGTATTGATAAAAAGGTGGTTTATGTTTGGAAAATGAATTATGAAAGTCCATTAACATGTTTGCATCTTATCCCCTTTTCTCTTTTCATGTCTTCAAATAGTAGTGAAGTGTTTGGCTTGTAACAACATATTAAGATATAGTTTCATCTGATTCACCTATGATGTGTTATTGTGTTTGTTAGTGTATCCTGGATTTGGTCTTATTCCCTTTTAGATTGATAGGTTCGTATTCCTGTTTTGGCTTTTGCCTTAACTTGATAGCAATGTCACTTATCTGCCCATCTTTGGTAACTGGGTCTTTTAAACAGATGGTAGAAATTTTCCGACAATCATTTTTTGGATTTTCTTCATCACATCTTGGCCTAAAGAGTCTCAGATCTAGACCCTGCTCCGCTGATTCTAAAAATACCCCAAGTTTCGCTCATAAAAACCTTTGATTTTTTTCTATCTTTCTCATTTTTGTTTTTGTGTTTAGACTAAAATTTATTGTTCTTATTATTGTCTTGATTCTAGTTTTTAATCGTTGGGTATCTCTTATTTGCTTAATCTTGGATCAAAGAGTGGTCAGAGCTAAAGAAGTTTGTTTTTCTAAGGTTGTTATCAAAGGAGCAGTCATGGTGAATGCGGTTAAGATGATGACTATTCAAGTTCACTATCCAAAGAGTGTTGGGAAGAATTTGGTCCGGGATACTCAGGGGCCGTTTTCTTTAAACTTGTCTCGAATCTTTGTTCATGATTTTGAAGTTTGATTCTTGTGTTTCTGCCTTACTGGCCTTCTTTATATTACTAGCCTTACTGCCTTTAGTTAGTTTACTCCATAACATGTTTTTTCTCTTCTTTTTCAAGGTTAGATTATCTAGAATTAATCTTGCTTTCCCTTCTCTTATATTTTGTGTTTTACATTTGAATTTAATGTTACCACCTCTATCTGATATGTTTTGTGTCTATGTGATGTTAGTTTGTAACTTAATCTACTTTTGGGTTTCTTATTTGAATAGGACAATGAAGGCTCTTTTGAACCATCATGATGTTGAAATCAATGCTGGCTATGTTATTCTGGTTTCTTTTTGGGCTGGTGATCCCAAAGGCTGTGTTTTATCAAAGATGCAACCTCAACACTCACCAATTAAATCCTCGATTAGCAGGACCCCTTCCTGGACAGGCCGACGTGACACTTCTATCATTCTTGCTAGAAGGGCTCAGGAATCCATCTCGATAGCGCTATCTCGAGCAACGGTGCTCATTTCCAACAACTTGTTTGTGGAATCTAACATATCGCCAGTATTAGAAGACAGCTCTTTGGGTACCGATAGAGCACGAAGCATTCCTAGATCTCTGAAATTCCACTATTGTATTGGTTACTCCCATATGATTATGTCTATTATATTTCTTAGGACTTATCGCGTTGTACTCTTTTCCTTCGCCAATCTCCTCAGCAAGGTTTTTAATGAGGCAACATATGCGTGTCCAACACTGCATCATGTCCCATTTGATGTTGGTGGTTCTACACTTTACTGCTTTTTTTTGTTTTGTTTTCTTTCTTGTAATAACTCTAAGTAATTCGACATATTCAATAAATTTCTTTCTTATCAAAATAAAATAAAATAAAGACTAACTGGTGTTTCTAGGCAATTAAGCAAACAGTGAGTGTGCACTTAGCCGTCAGGTTTTTTTTATCATTGTTGTACTTACACACGCGTAAAGATGTTGCATGAGAATAAATACATGTATTTTTTTTTTTTGAAAATAAATACATGTATCAGTTGGACAGACTCGACAGAGTGGCAAGGGCCAATGTGAATAAGAAGAGAGACGATCCTAAAAGCCTAGCTTTGAATACATTGTCACATTTTAATTTGGTGACAGTTAGTTGGTAAACTTCGAATCTGCCGAGCTATTTGGTTTTTAATGCAAATATGATTATGTTTTGCGACTGTCGTAGACCATGCATCCACGAGCACGGACTAAAATATCTAACTAATATCGGTATTGCATTGCTCAGAAGTCACAAATGAAGAATAAAGTTTTTGATAATTAGCTGGAATAAAGTATTACACACTTGGATGCATTGCATTCAATATTTGATTTTATAATTCATATATAGTTGCTTAGCTTGTGGTACTTGAGATGGTGTCGTGGTAATGTGGGCAGCAGTGGTAGCCTCAAAAAAGATGTCGGAGCAGTGGCGGTGCACTGCAGTTGCATAAAGGGGGTTTAATTAAGGAGCGCGTAACGTACATAAAATTGTCTTCAGGACAGCAATTTTTGCCCTACTCGTGTGGCCAAATTTATGATGAGAATCAAATTATAAAATTTTGATCTATGAAAGGTATTCACATTGATATACTCGAGTGTAGAATTAATGCATGATCAAGTAACATATTGCGCAAATGGTTCAAGTTATTTTACGATTTTTTTTTTTTGGAGCATACATTTTATTAATAGGAGATTAAATTACAATTTGACGTGGGTATGTGGTACCCACAGAGTTTTGGAAAACAATTTGACTTATAAAAACCGGGATTGCCTGGTCCCAGATTTTTGTTGAAAAATTACCCATTTGACTTCCATGTGCCGCATGATTGGCTAAACCATCCGCTGCTTGATTTCCTTCTTTGTAGTTGTGTCGGATAGTAGCCTGCGGGATCTGTTGTATTCTATTCTTTATTTCCTCGACCATCCCTGAAATGTGCCGGGGGGGGGGGCGATGGGATGAAGCGTAGAAGGTTCTCTGAATCCGTCTCGAAGAAGACTTTTGGCCATTGCCTATCTGTCGATGCCAAAAGCAAAGCCCAAGTTTCTGTAGTTGAGGCGGTCGTAATTCCTAAAGGTTGAGCAAAAGCCATTATTTTACGATACTAGTCAGTGTAAAAATAAAAACTAATCTTTTTTTTTTTAAATAGTGAGTGAGAACTAGATAACTGTAAATTTTAACAAGAACATTTTTTTTTTTTGCTGAGAAAAACACCGATGCATTAACAAAGAAGAAATTTACAGACATCAATGATGGGTTCTTTCCTCATCAAATTGTCCAAAAAAGGAGGAAAATATACCCAAATATCTTTCAAACTGAACTTTCTAGCCCGACGTGCAAGCCGGTCAGCTAGCTTGTTCTTAAGACGCTTAATATAAACAAGTTTAAAACCAGAACAACTAGAAAAAGAAATGTGACTGTCTTCTAAAATATCACTGCATCTCCAATCCACAGCAATTAACAAAATCCACCAGATGTAGGCAATCACTGACAAAAAAAACTTTAGACAGATTCATCTCCTTTGCCCAGGAGGTTGCCAAAATTAGAGCAATCACCTCAGCACCAACTGCATCTGTAATCAGTCCAAAGTCCGATCTAGACCTCTTTACTCTACCTGCAGTATCACAAAGAATCATACCCACACCCATATTAAAATTCTTGAAAAAACCATCTATGAACATGATATAATCAACAACCTGAATGGAAGTTTTAACATCCATTCTAATAGTTTTAGAATACTGAGGAGGAGCAATATAAGTATTGATTAATCTTTTAGTATCCAAAATTACTCTATCAAGATTTATTGAAACACTTCTGAAAACCACATCACATCTTGATTTCCAAATACACCACATCACAATAGCTCTAATACTTGGCCAATTAATAGCATAAGGACACTTCCCTAAGACTTTATCAAACCACCAATGAAAGATATCTTTCATCCAGACATAATCAGTAACAATCAAATGTTGTAAGATAAAGCAAACCAAATATGAGACGCAATAGGACAACGAATAAACAAACATAACAGATTCAACTTCATTTCTACATAACGGGCATCAATCATCAACAACAGGATTATAAAGCTTAAGGGTAGAATTTACTGGCAACATCTGAGCAAGCACTTTCCACATGAAAAATTTAATTTTTGGAAGACATTCTAAAGACCGGACTTTTTTTCCAGAAAGAAGCATCTTCAACTGAACTATAATCATTCATATAAACATTGTAAACTTTAACATCCATTCTAATAGTTTTAGAATACTGAGGAGGAGCAATATAAGTATTGATTAATCTTTTAGTATCCAAAATTACTCTATCAAGATTTATTGAAACACTTCTGAAAACCACATCACATCTTGATTTCCAAATACACCACATCACAATAGCTCTAATACTTGGACAATTAATAGCATAAGGAGACTTCCCTAAGACTTTATCAAACCACCAATGAAAGATATCTTCCATCCAGACATAATCAGTAGCAATCAAATGTTGTATAGATAAAGCAAACCAAATATGAGACGCAATAGGACAACGAATAAACAAATGCATAACATATTCAACTTCATTTCTACATAACGGGCAGCAATCATCAACAACAGGATTATAAAGCTTAGAAGGTAGAATTTACTGGAAACATCTGAGCAAACACTTTCCACATGAAAAATCTAATTTTTGGAAGACATTCTAAAGACCAGACTTTTTGCCAGAAAGAAGCATCTCAACTGAACTATAATCATTCATATAAACATTGTAAGCTGTCTTAACAGAGAAATCACCGCTCTTAGTGTGACTCCACAAAATGTTATCTTTTTTACTAATATTAATTCTAAGAGACCTAATTTTAATAACACCATCAGGAGAAAACAGTGAGATTAAAAGCCCAATATTCCAAGAGTTATTCTGAATATCCATAAGCTCACTAACAAAAGTGTAGTCGTTAAAATTCGGATTAATTAAAACAGGTGGTGAGCTACTACAAGGTAACCAGTTAGAAGACCAGATTCTCTTAGAGGTACCATCATTTATTTTACCCACAATATTTGCTTTTAAGAAAACCAAACTATTAACTATACCTTTCCAGATCCAAGAAGAAGTATCAGCCGCTTTATCTATTTCCAACAAGTTTTGATTAGAAAAATACTTATCTTTTAAGAATCTATAAACCAACTGATCTGGGTTTTTACAAATTCTCTAACTCAGTTTAGCAATAAGAACCCTATTAGTTGCATAAGAATTTCTAATACCTAAGCCACCACTTAATTTAGACTTACCAATATCAATCCAAGAACGAAAATAAGCCGTTCTTCTTGGGTTTTTCTTTGACCACTAAAAAGTTCTCTGAATCGAATCAATTTTTTAAGTGATCTTTTTAGGGAATGGAAAACATGACATATGATAAACAACCAAACTGGAAAGCTAGCTATAGTTGTTTTAATATGACCAAAAGAGTTCAAGTTCCATTTGCTGAGATCTTGCTTAAGATTTTTAAGCTTGCCAGCAATAATATAACTTGGAGAACCCCTAAAACCTTTTGTACAAGAACATATAATTAACTTTTGTACAAATTATATTTTATGTCGGTTATGACTTAGTTAGATTAACATTCAGCATTTTCTTAACCTTCCTAATTCGGGGTCTAAGGCATTTGTTTGGGTCATGTTACTAATCGACAATAAAAGATCATTAGAAAATAATTTCATACAACCCCTTATCCAATTATTTCTTTACTACCCATTTTATTTTTAATTAATTAGTCATTTTAGGTGTTAATTAACCTTGTTAAATGTAAGATCAACTAATATAAATCGAACTCCAAAACATCAAATAAGTGAAAATTTTTGATTTTTTTCTCCGAAACAAAAACCATAATCGGTTTACGTTCATGCATTTGTAAAGCGATTCTGGGTTGGTGTTTTGAAATTCACGAAGGATATCCAGAATCGACTCACGTATGCATAACTAAAACCCGATTCTAACAATCGATCAATGAAGTTCAATTTTAATTTATAAGGGATATGATTTAAATAAGTTTTGATTTTGAGAGGATTTCAAATGAACATGCAATTGGGGGATACATAAATTAATTGGGGGATATTTTTATTGTAGCTGTCGGCATGGTTTTTCAACGAAATCGGCATGGTCGATGGACTGCCGGTATTGAAAAACCATGCCGGCAGCTACAACGAAATATATCTCAATTAATTCATGTATCCCCCAATCAATTGTTCTTTCAAATCTAGAAGGATAAGACTTAGAATTAAATTTTAATAGTGAGGTAATTTAGTACTTTACCTAGTTTAGACACCCCTTATCCCCTTACGTTAGGTAAGTGAAGAAATCTATAGTTACCAAACAAATGCCCTAGGCCCCAAACTAGGAAGGCTTTTTAAGTCTAAGTTTTTATTGATTTAAAGTTTCAAATTTAGTTTTTTTTTTTCACTAGAAAAATGAGTTTTGTATTAAGTAAAGAGGTTACGCGGTTTAGAAATGGAGGTACCGTATACCACCATTTTCTAGAGCTGTCGTGTCTTCTACAATATTTCACAGCATCATCAGCTAAAAATAAAAATTCAAAGTATCTACTCACATGTCTAACTTCATAAAGATTAAAATTCTTCAAAATGAAATTATCTAGAATATAGCTACTAAACCAGCTAGCCTGGTTTCTATTCTTCAACTATGAAACTTGATTCTTAGCATCACTATTGATGCAAATTTCTTCGAGGTTCGAGTTCTTTGCCCATTCCGCAGCAGCAAGGATGGCGCAGCTTTCAGCTTCTTTTAAATCTCTAACTATCCCTGTAATTATTTTGCATCCAATATAATTCCTGATCCACCAGTAATACCAATACCAATACTAATCATGTTAGAGTCTTCAGAGTAAGAAGCATTGCAATATATCATGGCACAAGTATTAGGTAAATCCTCGGTAGGTGGTTGTTGGACAATCACGGGATTTGTGTTCCTCATATCATTAGTAAATCGAGACAAGATAGTATCTTCAGTAAGTTTCCTGGCATATGAAACACTAATGGTAGCATTCAAAATTTTCCCCTAAAATATCTTGAAGCATTCATCCCTCCAAATTGTCCAGGAAGCGGTAAGAAAAAATGACATGGGTTGCCGATCAAAGAAATATGACATGAGCTAGTTGATATTTATAGTCTGCTATCAAATAACTTGTACATACACAGTAGGAGAGTAATACAAAATTTGGCAGAAATGAAGAATATTATAACCTTGGTTACCTCTCTATAGGCTTGTCCTTTAGTCCCATTACAAACTTTTAATGCGATACAAGTTGGCAAACTTTTTGATTAAACGACCATTGTTGGTCATGTAGGCTTTCACGTCTAGAAAGTATTTCAAAAATTGGCTTTCTCAATATAGATTGATTCCACACAGTAGAATGTCAGAAATCCTGTTTCATAAATAAATAAGTATATTGATTGAGCATCATTGCTTTCTTATGGCGATTCATATGGGATGAACAAACAAGATAAACGAATGGGAAAATCGGCAGATTACTGATTTGGCCACTGCAACTGTGGAGGATCCGTGCGCTTCTCCATGCGTCACACAGATCTTCTTGGACCGCCAGCGGTTAAACTTCAACCACTCGCGGTTCTTTTACAACCACCGAGTATATTTTGTGTTTCCGATAGTTATTTTATTATATTTTATTCACGTTATCCTATTCTATCTCACTTGATCTTATATTTTAACTTTACTTTATAAACAAATCTTTTACTAAATTATGTTGAAAAAACGTCAATAGTGTAAACATCTTTTACTGTATTATGTTGGGAAAAAAAATCAATAATGGCATCCTAATCACCAAAATTGTTCACTTTGAAACGATTTTCCACAATAAAACATCGCATGATTGGGAAAAAAATATATTTTCGATAATTGATCACATTTACCAATGACATCTACCAATTCCACAGGAACTGTACTCATAAGATTTTGCAAAAGACAACATTAATTGTTTGAGATTTCTGCAGCTTCTATCCTTGCCACAAAGAATCCACATGTAGTGGTCCAAATGAAAAGGTAAGGAAATATAATCACCAAAAACTAAGAAAAAAACCCAAACAAAAGAAAAACCTTTCTGGCAATGATCTTAGGCCAAGCACTACGGTGAAGAATTTTCCTTAGCTATAGCTTATTTGAAGCTAAGAAAAATGGGTTTCAGACCAATCTCACTATGGCGCCATGCCATCCTTAGCTAAACCACACAAAAACTCAATTTCCGTGTAAATAACATTAAAGGGAAACTCAGTTTTCTTTTTTTTTCTTTCCCAATTCTTTTTTCAGTTGGAGTATTTGTATAGGTCTAACATAGAGTTTTAGTTAATCAAAATAGTGAAAAAAAACAAGTATGAGTGTAAAGAGCGAAAATTAGAAACAAATACTCAGTATCTGTGGAAAATCACACGGAACTTAATATTTTCTTCAACGGAAACTGAATTTTCCGTATAATTTCCCATAGCTACAAGGTGAATCAAATATGATCAACTTTGAAATGTAGTTAAAAGAATATCTCTATATCTAAGCGACACGGAAAATCATCGTAGCTAGGTTCCGTCGCGATTAAGCTATAAGAATCGATAACCAAACACCAACATTAGTGGAGGGTGATCACCAAACAAACAAACAACTTCACAAATATAATCACCAAACACTCCACTAATTAATCAGTGATAATCAACAAACACTAATCAAATGATTGGCCGGTGCCCTATGACTCTCCCATCCCATACCACCCCTCCAATGATAACGATAGAATCATGTAGAAAACACAAGAAGAACCAATCCAATTTTGACATTCCCATATCTTCACCACCCAATTAAAATTCGATTATACACAAATTGTGGACCTCCCAATTGCTCTTTATTGCACAACTGCAACACCACCTGAGAAGGACAAGACAACAAACAAATAAAAAGACTGACTCAGTTAGTGACACGCAAGAACCACCTAGTTACTATCCTCAATCATCTCAAACCCCAAAAAGTCTTCTAGGAGATCTAGAACACCCGTTAATGTTCCTGGATATAAACACGTGTCAGTATTTACTTGGTTTAGCCGGCAAATTCACTACTACCACAAAATACTAAAGCAGCTATTTGTTTAAGACTCTCCTGAGTCGTGAATTCAGATATACATGTGCGGATCAGATTTGTAGCTGACTCACTATCTAGTTTACTTCACGTGCTGAATCACTGTACTTAATCCATTCATTTTCTGTTCCTACCCACATTCTTTTACTAAAACGTAAATCCAGGATTGTCTTGCCACATCATAATCCTCATTTCTTCTTCTATATATCTCCCTCCCTGGCTTCATCTTCTTCCTTCCCCTTCTATATCCTTTCTTTCTTTTCTGAAAACTCATTTCTCTCTGTTTATCTTATCTCTATTTCAAGAACACAAATCCATTTATTTTTTACTTTGTTTGGAAATATGGAAATTATTCCAGTTTTGAGCAGACTCAATGGAATTGAAGCTCGATTACAGAACCCATCTTTTATATCAAAAATTCTTCAAACTTTTACGGGAGGAATTAATGATAATATCTCTCAAATATCCAATTTTTGGACCCTGGGTGCTCTTATTATAGCTTTTATAGCAACTTTCACAAAATTCAAACTGATTCTTATCAGATTACAGAAAATTAGTAGAAAATTATTATTAATCTCATCATCACAACCGTCTTCTTTACTTCAACCATCTATTTCATCAGACGTTGATGATGATGATGAAACATGTTCATCATCAGGATCATCAATATCATCTCTATCAGATTTTGACTCAGAAGAAGAAGAATACAGAATAAATGATGATGATCAAGATGATTTCAGAGTGGCAGGTTCGAGTAATTACGAAGAAGAACGAGGTCATTCTTTTACTTGGTCAGATTTTGCTAATAGAGGTAAAAATGTGGTTAAGTCATGGCCAGAAGGGTTAAATTTAGGATTAGGATTAGGATTAGACAACTCATCTTGCAGTAACCTTGTATCGCTGTTGGATTACGGTAAAAACAATCACAGCAGTAATTTCGGTACAAGTTCTTCATTTTTTGGTCAGTCAATGTTGTCACCTGCAGTAATTGTTTCAGCTGGATTAATCGAAAACAGTAAAAATGTTGCATTAAAAGTTTGGGATACACGAGTAGGCCGTCATATACCTGAGATTATTGCTGAATGGCAACCATGCTGGAAAAGAGTTCTGAGCAATGGGTGCCTTAATAATAACTCTATGGATGTAGTAAGAGATTTACGCAATGTCCGAGCTCCGGTGACCGACCATCGGAGTCTAACACGATGGATTAATTTTGATCAATCCGACATTGTTGACGGCGATTTGCATGACATTGGTAATTATTTGGCCGGGACTAATGATTCTGTCGTATCGAGATGCTTATCTGCTTATTTTACCCTCTGAGCGAGTGAAGAAAAAAAAATGCAAGTTAAATTATTTATTTTATTCAAGAAAATGTATTAGTATTTTTCTTGTGCAAATGTAAATATACCATTGCCTATTTTATTTAATAAATTTTGATTTTAAATAAAAATTGAGTTCTCATTTTACTTTGAAGTAGCTTTATCTTGCTTTTGGGATGATGATTGAAATTTTCTTCTTTGGATGTGAAGTGTACACCAAGAAGTTATAGGTAATTTATTTTGTATCAAGAGTACTCAACCTATCTAGAAATGGGTTAAATCAACAGTGATGCTTACCAATAAAATGAGAAGAAATCATCCTAATTAAGCTTACTTAAGCCCTTTCCAAGAAGGTGTTATAAGTAAAAATTAACCGGCACGAATAGAATTCTGATGTTCTAAATGACGCGGCAGTTGAAAGTCATCATATTTTGATTAACCCAAAAGGTATGTATATTTATGATGTTGTTAGGAAGGAACTTATGGAAGTTTTCTCTTCTATTATTGGCGTAGGTTTGAATTATTATTTTTTAAAACAGATCAAACGTATATAATTAGTCAAATCTAATTAGAATTAGTAATGTATCAATGTCTACGTCGTGTGAACAAGTTTAGAAGCTGTTTTGTTCTTTAATTTCTTTTGTGTTAACCACCTTAAAGTCTAATTGTTTATCAATGTTCCTGTATAATGATTAACATGTGAAAATGAGTTGTGAAATCTAAAAAGAGTGTAATCCAAGATTTTAGTATTGGTTCTGATCTTCCGAAGATTTTCGAATTGGTCTTTCCCTAACTCCGTTAAAAAAATGTTGAAAGTATAGAACTTACCTAGAGGTCCTAGACCTTATATACCAAAAGTAAAGTAAATAAATGATCGATAAAATATTTGATGTTGACAATTTTCAAATTGGAGCATTGTATTTGGAAGTAAAATATTTTAAATTTGAATCATTGTATTTTTCATGTATTTCATAGGTTCCAAAATAATATGATGGTTCTATATGCAAATTATATATGAAACCAACATATTATTTTGAAATGGAGGATAGTAATAACTTTACTACTCTACTATAATGACATCGCAGAGTCAGACAGAGACTCTTATTTGTGAATATGTGCAGGGTTGGTATTTGTTTGTACCTAATACTAATCCTGCACTTAACTTTTATTTTAGAAACTAAACACCCTATCTCTTTAGCTAGCGATGCGATTTGACAAGCCACAAGAGGCAATAATAGAACTACAGTGGTACTGATTTTGTGTAAAACTAACAACACAGAAGGTAACAAGAATATGGGGCAGCTATCATTAATCAAAATGATCAAGTACATCACATACTGTATTTAATTAAGGGGTTCCGCCGTGCCGGTGTCTTTATATTAGCTGCCAACCAGTCAACCAGACAAAACTTTTAGTATGATAAAACATCGCAAACTGCCTCCTACTCCATGATTGATCATCCAAATTAGTATATTTTACATTCCCAAACATTAATTATGATCCTAGATTTGACTCAGTATTTAAATTATACTTGGGGATATGTATGATCTAGATCCCATTACCATTTCACAACTCTGTCAGTTAGACGTGTTTGTAGAACTGGAACCCATTTTAGATCCCACTAATCCTTGTTTTGTTTGTGTTTTAGCTGGATAATAATATTGTTATGATCTTTTCTATATGCTTGCCATGACTGTTTGTATTCATGGTACCACTAGCTTTATTATTCAGATTTTTAGCGAAATCCCAAGAGCCAATTTATTAATCAAAGGAAAAAGAAAATAGAATGAAAAAAAGAAGTGTTTTAACTAGGGGTGAATTCCACCGGCGTGCAAATGATTGGCTCTTATCAGAAATAATACTATTGACTTTAAGTTAACCTTGGACATGGAATACATTCATAGCCTGTTCAGACAGGGCTCTCAAAACAATCTGAACAGTTTTGTTATTTTAACATTTTCTTTCCTTTCTAATTCTTTTGCATATAACATAGACTTACATTGGTTTACAGTTTTTTCTCACCGATGCCATCGACTTCCAAAAGCCAAGAAAACAAAACTGGAAATACATCATAATTATATATGTACATACAACAGACTGATTGCTTCGATTATACCTTAAGTTTATTTAAGATCCATCTCATTTCCTCTTCTTTTGTTGATCTTCGGGTGGTCTTGCAAGTACAACAGGAGCAGCTGGAATACTGTACCACCACTCTCTCAATCTCCTCTTCCATCTCTCGGTGCTGGGTTTCCGTAACGGACAATATCTAGTATTTGATTCTAAAACTACCAAGAGGAATATGTACTTGCTGGGTATCAAGGCCAGCGTTAACGCCAGGAGGACTAAAGCCAATGCAAGTTTGTCGCTGGCCTGCACACAGGTAAACAAGTTATTGCCACTGCAGAGGATTGGATAATAACTGGATGAAGTATAACAAGAAAAAAGAGAAAAAGGACTTCACAAAACCTGGGGTGACACTGATAAGAACAAAGCTCTCAACTTGAGGAGAGAAATGTTTCCGTCCTGGATGAAAGCTTCGACTTGGGAAATCGCATTCTGAACCGCTAAAAGTTGTTCCATCGTGTTCATTGATGGAGGGGCCGTTACCTTGACCTCATCAACAGGGCTCCCTTGATTAGACCAACGTGTAAGCAACATAAAAATTGCAATAAAGAGAAGCAGCAGAGCAAATGCATGAGGCAGCCATCCCCTGTATCAAGTTAATCATAAATAGGAACCTCATCATCAGAATTGATTTAAGTGATAAGCACACCAAAGCATCGTATACACATTACATCAACAGCGTGACTACTAAATACTAAAAATGTGTTGATGTTGGATCCAATAAGGAAGTTAGCATGCTTGAACTCACCCTTCAATGGCAAAGCTGAAGCCGATGCTCATTGAGGTAATAAGGTAAGTAGTCATCATTTTGTTTTATGGGCTATAATATATTGAATTCAATTTTCATACATTGCCCTTTAGTTGTTCGCAGAATGCATAGTGAAGAAGCTAAATAACCATCAAAACTAGTTTCACAGAAAATGTATCTTTACCGGCAAACGACGAAAGTGAACAGAGAACAAAACGCGAAAGACTGCACTGAGTCATCCCAAGATGCCAGGAAATTAAGATACTTCCCTAGTTCCAAAACAGGAAAGAGTAACTCCTGCAAACCAAAGACACAACAAAAATGCTGCAGTGACCCTGTATTTCTTAAAATTCAAGATTAAACAACTCAATTCTCGCATTGAATAGATGTCAAGTAACTCTCACAAGAAATTACTTGTGTTCAAAAGAATACCAACTCTAATAACTCATTTCCAACATGACAGCCACATTTATCCTGGACGACGCAAAGTTCTACAACGTATGTCATAAACATCTGTTTACTATAAAAGTTCAAAAGTATTTGACATGCAAATGATTATGACTATGTAGTGAATGAAAAGCAAGATAAAAGACAGTACCTTCATTACGGCCAAATTGGTATCAAGGCCCTCTACTTTAACTCCATCAACTGTTGCTTGTGCCAGTTCTACTTTCTTAAAACTGTTTCTGGAGTCACTAACAGCTCGTTCTAAAGGTGTCATCTCCCCTACAACTATCTCACCCACAAACAGTCTTGGTTTATCAGGAACTGCTGCTCCAAACACGCAGTTCGACACCATAGTCAAAGCTGATATGGAATGTGTTGTGTTTTCAGCATTCAGGTTATTTTCCCTATCCAGTTCCTGTGATGTTGACATTGTAGTGGCAAGTGTTTCAAGTATTAAGTCACCTCCAGGAAGTCGATCACATTCATTGAACATAAGAAGTGTCTCGGTGCGAACAGGCTTTGCAGTGGTTATATCTAGAACAGCTTGTACTCGCAGGATTCCAATGACAGCTTTCAGAAGTATCTCATCTCGATCAATTCCCTCTATGTTGAACTTTCGAATGAACTTATGGGCATACAAGATCTCTCGGATAGCTGCTAACCAATAGTCACGACGGAAGTGACCTTTCAGCTCTGGGAACTCCATTACAATTGGCTCAGGTCTATAATGGCAAACCCCAAAAAAAGGTTGATACTGAAAGAACTCAGTGAAATTTTTGAAGCAATCATCAACCAGAGAGAGATAACCAAATGCACCAAACAACATAGACTATACTTACAAGGAAATGGATTTATACATGACTCCCTTGTCAAAAAGACGTGCGCCCCAGGGTCCTGTTAATTCAGGTTTAACAACCTGTTTTAAATCTTCTGATAATTCATAAGTTTTAGCCTTTTCAAAAGACACCATTCGATGAGCCTCAAAGTAAAGTGCATGATCTGTCAGAGTTAATCTGCCTGCAAGAACATAAAAAAGCAAACGTCGTAACCCAGACATCAAGAGCGTATACGACTATATGTAATGGTGATTTTCAGATAATACTTGATGGACACTATATATAGGTCATTATTGAAAGTTTCCTGTCTTCTCATCATAAATTTTATATCTACAAAGACCATAAAATTACTTGGTAACCCACCAGGCCAAGTAGAAACACCAAAATGTTCGAGAACTGGTTGTGTAGTTACAGTGCCATCTAATTCAAGGATCCGTTCCTCTCTCGGAGAACGGAGGAGAGAAAGATGAGATGATTCTGTCTGGGTCCTCATTTTTCTTATTGCTCTGTAAAGGAAGAAAGGTTCAGGCTTTAAGAACAAACAAATGACTTTGCATCATTGCAAAAACTTCATACCAGATAGAAATTTTAAACTCAAGTTAAAGATATCATCCATTGAAGAAATATGCAGAAGAGAACAGAGGAATTGAGTTTAAAATGAGCCAAAAAGTAGTATTGCCCTCAAGAGTCATGAAAGTGGACCTCTATACAAGTACCAATGAATGCACAAAACCTTCAACCTAAAAGTGAAACTAGCATACAAAAGTTAACTGATAATGAGATTGCAATTTAAAAGTGACCAGAGCAACGAACCGTATGCCTGCTCTCTCACTCTCCTTCCTCTTGTGCCTCGGAGATAATTATTTTCCAATGTAAAAAAAGAAACATTTCTCTAAGAATTGTAAATCACACCAATGATATGCAGATCATACTTTTGACATAACTCAACTGGTTGGTTTATGAGATTCCAAGGAGGTGCAAATAACTGCCACAAAACTAAACATGTAACATTATTCTCATAATTGGTATTTACTATACTACAAGAAAGCTAGATAATTGCATTGATAATATTGACCATTTCTTGATTCCAGACAATTAATAACAAGAAGAATAGAAGAGCTACCTCTCTAATGCACCTAGGTACTTCTCATAAACTGAGAAGCGAAGCCGACCTCCAGTTGATGTTGTAAGTAAGTCAAATAGATTCTCACAGGTAATAACATCAGATATGGTTGGAACTGCCGGTGTTATTCGAGAGAAAGCCTCTCTTCCCACCGTGCACTCCTCATCCACCTGCCATCAACAGAGGTCTGTTAAACCATTTTCGCGAACTATAAAAACTTTAGAACTTGAGTTCTTCAGTAAGAATAAAATTCAGAATCTTGCAGAAAAAAATCTGCACCACACATTCCCAAGTACAATATCATCAGATGACCCTTACATTTATTGAAGGTTGAGATGTAGCAGCAGGAGCTTCCCATGCTAACATCATGTCATAAGTCAAACGCCGAAACTTCTTATCCCCGAGATGACTATCATTCACTTGTGTAGACAGAGAAAGAGTCTGGAAGCAACAGTACTCTAAAAAGTTCCTTGCTCGACAAGATGTATGCTTTACAGAATCCGAAGCTGCAGCATCAAAACATTCTTGCAACTCATCCAGGGATTTGTCAAGGAGCCTGCATCATCTTTTTACATTTTAGTTATCCATCTTAAAACCAAAACATAGTATTGAAGATAGGCCATACCACTAGTATTGACGCATGCTATACCGCTAGTTAATTCACTAATCATAATGGATACCGCTAGTCAGTGTGATTTGATAACACTGGGAAGTAGGAACCTAAAAAACATGCGATAACACTATGGCAACATTACACTAGTACTTAAAAACTCATAATTCGACAGAAAAGAAGATACCTTGAGCAGCGACGAACAACCAAATTCGCTTTAGAAGACAATTCAGGCAACCAATTCTTCCTAGAGGATGGTGATTTACTCATCTCTTCAAAATCTTCATCAAACGAATTCCTATTACCCAGAATCCAGCTGAATGCTCCTTCTTTAACTAGAGTTTCCAACATATTTGTACTTCTCCCAACCAGAGCAGTCATTAAGTGTTAATTACTACAATCAAGCTCAAATTTCACTAATAACATACTCGAATCAATCCCTCCTACATTAAAAACAAGCACATAACTCATTAAATCACCCACACTAAATCCAAACAATAGCATCGAATCAAATTCAATGGAAGGAAAGGTTTTTCTGAATCATTTTCATCTTAAAATCAAAACCCAAACTCAGATCAATCAGGAAATGCCTCCAGAATACAAAATTTGTAAATTCTAAACAAAAAGCTCTTAAATTTTAAAACCCACCTAAGTTACTGTAATCTCTGGATCGTTTTCAACATATTCCGAGTTGGTGAATTAGAGGTACCTAACTCGTAATTAACAAAGAAGGTGATAAGGGTAGTTTCCTGATTAAATGATTCAACGAGGTGAGAAGATCATGATCGCCCGTGGTTATGTAGTAGATAAGAACGAAGAAGAGGAAGAAGGGGAAAGGATTCAAAGAAGATAGAAATGAATGACGCAAATAAGGTGGAAAAAGTGGGAAAAATCTGTTTGATACAATTAATTAGCACTTAAAGATTGTGTTTCGGTGGCTCGGCAAAGGAAAGGGCCAAGGGGGAAATCTCACATTCGTATGTCCCCAACAACAACTTTTGCATTTATTTGCAGGGAAAATGCTTTTCATCCCTTCCTCTCGTATTAAGAGCACTAGGGAATGACCCGTGCCGTTACGGCACGGGCTATTTCACATTGTCCTAAGCTAGGGCATTAGACGGTCTCTAATAGTTTCATTTTCTTTATGTTTTGGTTAAGTCAAATAAGTCAAAAAAAGAAAAAAAATAAATAAATCCGTATTTTAAAGTGAGATTAAGAACCTGGCTAAATTGAGGCCTATGCCACTTAATTGGGGCCTATAGATTTCCACATCCACCCAATGGAGAAGTATATGGGGTGTCTAAATTTGCTGAAAGTACCAATTTACCCTCTAAAAATTCTTAATATTACAAATTTACCCCCATTAATTCTTAATAATAAAACTAAAACTAAAATCAGTTTCAATTTCATTTCGTATAAACCGATTCTTCTTCTCTTCTTCTCCCTCTTTATTCATTTTTTTGAAACCGAAACATCGTCGATTATCGACGATCCAAAAACGATTAATCGTTCCTTTTTTCTATAAAATGTCGTCGAAACCATCGCGAGTGAAGCATGCTACTAACAGGCAATTTCCTAGTGAGAATAATCTCGGAATTGTTGAAGCAATTCGAAACAAAACCAAGAAAACGGTTGAGGAAGTTGAAGCATCTTTGATCGCACAAGAGGAGGAAATGGGTCGAATCAGGTACTTTTCTATCAACCCAATCCTCTAAACTAGGTTTTAGTAACATGCAATCGCTCAAAAATCGATAATTTTGATTTCTAATTATTCCGGGTTTACCAGAATCGGACGATGTTCATGTATTTGTGAACCGATTGTGTTAGGAATCGGTTATTGTTCATGCCCATATACCCCAATTGTGTTGCATGTGAATAGGAATCGGAAAATGTTAGTGTATAAATAGCCCGATTCAGTTATGGTAGGGATAACCGTTGTTTCTGTAACTTTTGGTCGTTAGAATCGGATTACATATGTGTTCACAAAAACCGATTGTGTAGCCTTTGAATTCTTATATGCTTAGTCAATAATCGGACTTTATATGTATATCGAGAAAACTGATTAGTAGAATCGTTTTACATTAGCACTTAAAAAATCCGATTGTTGGTTTTATTATGTTAGGAATCGGACTTTATATGTGTATCGAGTAGACCGATTCCTCTAAGAAAAACAACCCATCGGTTATGTATGTTTTTTTTTTTTTTTAGAATCGAATTACATGAGCACTTGAATAAACCGATTAGTTATTTGTTATGTTAGGAATCGGATTTTATATGTATATCGAGTAAACCGATTGTGTACCTTGAATTAAAAAAAATGCATTCGATTCCATTGTTGTTTGTCGCTTACCTCCGTATTCTACATGCCAAACAAGTGCAACCAACAAAAGCAAGCCGAAAAGAAATATAAGAGGAAACATGACCTTGCTTCTCCTAAACCTTTGGGACCTCGTCGAAAAGACGGTCAAAATTTGAATGCTTCCCACCGAAGGGCCACGGGGAGTAAAGCCAAAGGGATCAGCATCAATGACCCACCACCTCAAGCGGAGCAACCAACACATGAAGAATCTGATTCCGATACACCTACTGAACAAGAAGGTGGTGATAGAGAAGTTGCCGAAGAACAAAGTGATGAGGAAGAAAGTGGTGGAAATGAGAACGATGAAGAAGAAATTGGTGGCAAGGAAGGTGGTGAAGAAGAAATTGATGAGAGTGAAAGTGATGAAGAAGAATGTGAGGATGAAAGTGATGAAGAAGAAAGTGAGAAGCAAGTTGATGAAGAGATAGGAGAAGTTCAAGAACAAGTCCAAGGAGGAGACTCTCAAAACGAAAATAAGACAGATGGTAAGAAGAAAGAAGTTCCAAGAAGAAGAAAGGGGACCACATGCCCGACCCGCTGAAGATGTTTACTCGCGGCCCTAAGGATCCCGTTTACGGGTTACCCGGTGATGGAGGACAGATGTTATGGGGGGTACAAAGGCAGTTGGGCCGCCGTCGTTTGCCATACAATAGTAAGTACTTAAACCTTATGCTATGTAACATCAAAATTATTATTCGTGTAGTGTTTTGAATGTTGTCCATCGGGTTTGTTTTGTTTTATAGGATCACAAGGATGTCGTTCGTCTTTTGAAGCCAGGAACGTCAGTGAGTATGATGAGGCAATGGCCACTGCAAGCAATAGAATCAAATGTTGGAAAAGTTCGGGAAGTAATCGATCTAGTCAATTTTACGGGGTTGGTACCTGCGGTCGAAAATTTGGACCTTGATTACGACAAACCTCTTTGTTCCGCCTTTGCCGAGAGATATTACGGGGAAACGGATACTTAGAATCTTCCGTTTGGAGAAATGACGATAACTCCAAATGATGCGAAGTTCATTATCGGGCTAAGCATAGAAGGTAAAGCCGTGAATCACGAAGACTACGTCCAAGAGCTTGGGTGGGACAAGATTTACGCGTTCACCAAGGATGTGTTCCAATGGGATGAGGAGAGGACCAAGTCAGAGATGCTAGTAGGCAAGGCAAAGCAGAGGATATTCCATCTCTCGAAGCTGAGGGACAACTTTATGGGAACAAAGAAGCTTCGCGCCGAGGGAAATGTGCTGACTAGGGAACGTATCATCGCCACGGCCAATGCGTATGTCCTCTACGTCTTGGGAGCTGTTATCTTCCCCGACGTTTCTGGTGCCCGTGTGAGCGCCAAATTTATCCAGCTGTTGCAACCATTTGACAAGATTCACGAACACTCTTGGGGCACTGCTATCCTTGCACACTCGTTGAACGAGTTGAGAAAGGCTTCTAGGGCTCGAAGGAACCAAATCGGAGGGAATATGGCTTTTCTGCAGGCGTGGATATATTCTCACTTCCCAATATTTGCTCAAAGGGCTTTTGAGAACAAGGAATGGGACCACGGGTATTATGGAGACAAGTACACCTACAGAAGTAAGCCGAAGAACCAAAAAAATGATTATCTGAAGTTGAGACGCTAGTTGGACAACTTGACGACGAAAGATGTTGTCTTTGATCCTTACAAGGAGGATTTGGCTAAAGGAAAAGGAAAAGGAAAGAAGGTTGGGTGCGAAGAGAAAAGTGATTATTTTGGGTCTTTGTTTCACCCAAGAGGATATGTAATGTTCAACCCGACGAGAGTCGCAAGACAATGCGATTACGTACAAAAAATCCCAAAGGAGCACAAGATGTTCAAAATCAATGAGAAAAAAACCAAATCATTTGATAATGATATTGATATTGTTCACAAGCCTTTACCATCATGTGATTATTGGGAAAACAGAGCGTTTAACAGATATGTTATGGATAGTCCATCTCGAACAGATGATGATGCAATACCGGGTTACATGTCGTGGTACCTCAATGTTTTGCATACTTGAGTGATACGAGTAGATGAGAGGCCCAAGATAGAGGACAAAGATACGGCTCTCGAATTTCTGGTGCGTATTGTTACTCAATTATGGTTTTGTTAATGGTTTTAGTATTATATATTGAATGTTTGTTCTTTGAAATTAAAACAGAGAAGACGAGTTGGGCACTTGATAACCCAAGCAAAGGTAGAAATCAGGGAAGGAAAAAATGTTAAGGCGAATAAAAAGTTGATCGATGAATTGAACAGTCTCGAAGATGTAAAAGCTGGTGCAAAGTTTGGGGAGCTGGAGGAGGACGAGGAGGAGGATCCAAAGAAAAAAGAGGAAGAGAGCCCCCCAAAAAAAGATGTCTGAAGGTGCATCGAGCAGCGCCCAAACTGGTAAACGAGGACGAGGTGGACGTGGACGTGGACGTGGTCGTGGTGGGGATGTTCATGAATGAATGGTTATATTCATGTTTATGTCTTGAACTATGGATAATTATGGAGTCAAAACTTATTGTCGAATTATGTTTGGTTATATTCCTAGTTTATGAATGACTTAATCTGGTTTCTTTTGAAAAATGTTTGTGTTTGTCCAAGACGCGATAAAATAACCAACTACAATGTGTGTGCAAAAAATGCAGGATTCTGGCATTTTTTTCAGTCAGAATCGGTTTACATGTACCTATATGTAATCCGATTCTGACAGTTCCCCAGAGGTTCAGTTTCAGAATCGGTTTACATGTACATATATGTAATCTGATTGTTATGAAGAAAAGTTATGTAACTTTTGTTGCTAAGAATCGGTTTACATGTACATATATGTAATTCAATTGTTATGAAGAAAAGTTCTGTAACTTTTTTTGCTAAGAATCGGATTACATGTACATATATGTAATCCGATTGTTATGAAGAAAAGTTATGTAACTTTTTTTTGCTAAGAATCGGATTACATGTGCATTACAAAAGCCCGATTGATGAGAGGCATATTTTATATGATTTTGTAAGGACACAATCGGTCTATGTGGTCATCTCTAAAATCCGATTGTGTGAATTGAATTCAAAAAAAATAGCCATTGAGACTTCATCTATATAAGGACAACCTCTTTGAGCCACTCCCACATCACACACTTAGCCTAGAAAATGGAATGGGAACCCTTTGAAGATTTGTGTCTCGTTAAATCGTTTGCTAATACGTTTCGTGAACGTCCGAATGCAATCTATTCAATGTTTTGGAAGAGATTTAAAGAGTTCTTTTACGGGCGTACCGCGAATCCCAATAACCGTAAATGGAGAGACTTGGCTTTTCGATTCCAACACATAAAAAGCGCAATGCGAGAGTACGTAAAATTTAGAAATATGGTGTACCATTATCATCCACGAGCTCCTCTTAGGGAAAAAGTGAGTAATGCGATCATTTTTACACCTATGTCAAAAGTTCACATACTAACATTTAAGAATTCATTGAATTTCAGCTGGAACGTTTCAACGGGCTATGGAGAATTCGTAATGGGGAAACTAATTTCATTCACCACAAAGAATATACAACGTTGTACCGACGTGGTCTAAGGTTCATTGATGAGCATTTGATGTGTCAAATTCTAGAATTCCCATACTGAATCATATGTATGTAGTGCGCTAATTTCCTAAACTATGTAATGAATATTTTGTATCTGAAAGTAAGGTATAATCGGATTATATAGACATATATAAACACCGATTGCAAAAATCGGTGTTTGTGGGTATTGATTGAACTCCGATTCTGGGTTTACACCGTCAATCGGCATAAACTCAACCCAGAATCGGTTTACAAAAGCACTAACATCAACCGATTCTGGATCGAGTCTTTTGAAAAAAAATTAAAATTTTTACAAGTGTTGATTATGTATTAATGAAAGTTAATTTCAGGATTAACTCGATTAAACATTATTTAATTATCCGAATTGGCACTAATTTAACAAGGGCATATTTGGCATTAACATAAATAGTGGATAAGGGGTTTCTATGAATTATTTCTTAATGACCCTATTTTGTCATGTAGCTATAGGCCCCAATTAAGTGGCATAGGCCCCAATTTATCCAGGATTAAGAACATAAGTTACATTAAAATTTCTTCTTTCTTTTTACGAACTTTTTATCAATGTTATTCTATTTTGGGTTCCTCCTGTCCAATTTATTTAACTTTTACGGTTCCTCCTGTCCAGGATCAGGAAAGAAATATTTTCTTTTATAGAGTTTTAATTGACATATATTTTAATTAATGCTCCATCTTTTATACTCTCAAATATCCCAAAGCTTTCCTGCTCAGATCGGCTCCTTAGGAGCGGATCTGAACAGATCAACGACACTCAAGCCCTCTTGCTACTTGTTTCTCTAGCCTGATTCTCTTACATCTATTTTAATTTCGTTTCAAGTCTCTAATTTGTTGCTTATTTTTTAAGAGTTACTCCTCTAGATCCGTGGCTACTGTAGAAAGTATGGTTAGTGATTTGAGAAGAAATCAGATCATATCATTATCTTTAGTCTTGATTTATGAAGAATTTGAAGAAATAGCAGAATCTCTTGCAACCCTTAGCAGATGTGAGTTTTTCTCTGATTTGGATGATGATTTGGTTTTAGTTTTATTGTTTTAGGTTTATTTGATCTTCATGCTCTAAGAAATTTAATCGATCTGGTTTCTCTCAGAAATTATAGTCTAGTTTCGGTTAGTAATTATAATCTTAGACTTTCAGTTACAGGTTCTCAAAAGGCAGCAGCAGCAGAAACATGTTCTAAGACACCAACAACAACTTTGAAGACCCAGAAGACACAGAAGATACCAGCAACTAATAGATACAGATCGATCCCGATGAAGCCCCGTACCGATTGAGATCTTTTTCGCTTTCCGATGGCCGATTCAGGTTATCTATGTTACCTTTACTATTACTTTGAAAAAACTTTTTACAAATGGGTGGATTTTTGGATCCGTTTATACCCAGTTCATATGTTTTACCATGTTTTTAAAAAAATCCTTGAGAAGTGGTTGGATTTTAGGATCCTAGCATCCCTACTAAATGTAGATTTGTTTTATGGTTTGGATGAGTTATTGTTAATCCAAACCAGGCCATTTAAACTGTTCATTACACAGAAGATTGTCTGGAATGATTAGGATACTGCATCGGGTTAAGTCTTGTAACTGTGTTGTTAAGTTGAATTCTTGTGGTTGTCTTTGTTGCTTGGTTGAAATACATGTAACGGTGGAAAATCCCCTGGTCAGTCCTGTAACTGATTTCGATTCCGATTTGGAATTAGAGTATGATTATCAATATAGTTGAGGTTTTTCCTCTTTTTCGAAAAAAAAAAAAAGTGTAACAAGATTTATTAACTTTTACGGTTTCTCTAATGATTTTGAGTGTAATGAGATTTATGTTTTAGTATTGCGATTTAGGCACTGGATATTATGTCCCATATTTTCAGGCTCAATTGTGTTACCGTCATAATTTACCTACGTGACAACTATTTCTCCAACTAATCTCCAGATGTAACGTAATCTTCTCACCGACTATTTGTGGGGTTCAAATCCTCGGTAGCAATGGTTGCGTTTTCTTAAAATTGCATTACCGTTTTGCATTGTTCCAGCCAAGGTATTGAAAGCGTGAAGCGTTTTTCATTTTTAGGAAGCGATGCGTATGTCGAAGCGTAAAGCGTCGCTTCATGGTTGATGTTTGAAGCGGATGTTTTCTTATAAATAAATTAGTCGTAACTAGTAATTATAAATTTATTAGGAAGATAAGTCTAATTTTTATCAAAAACAAAGCGTGTGTACACCAGTTCAACCTACTCCAGACGAGTGGGAGGTGGGGTGTTTGATTCCCCCTTAAAACATTCATATTTTTCTTTTAAAACCTTCAACAATTAGGCAAAAATTTTAAATTTTCATTATAGATGCGCTTTACATGACCGCTTCGGAGCGAAATGCTGAAATTTGAAGCGAAGCGTACACTCTGAAGCGTGAAGCGTACGCTTCAAGAAAGATGCGCTTCACATGACCGCTTCGGAGCGAAATGCTGAAATTTGAAGCGAAGCGTACGCTCCGAAGCGTGAAGCGTACGCTTTTAAAAACCCAGCAATAGGATTAGCAAAGTTTTTTCTCTGAATGATCTCCCATGGATGTGCTTATCTCCACATTTGATAAGCTATAGCCTCCTTCGTTTATAAAGCGAAAATCAAATTCCCAAGTCAGATTTGCTTTAAATAATTCTTGTTAACCGATACTGATTCCTCATAATTTTAACACGCAATGAACATCCTGAAATAAATCTTGTACTCAAGTCTTAGTGATCTTTGTGTTTCGGTAAAATGCTAGTTGTCATGGCTGCTAATGGGTATCAGTTTACTGAGAAGAGTACCAAAATTCATAAAAGCCAAAGCTTTTTCCAGTTTATTATATATGAAAACCCTCGTTAGCAATGTTGCAAAATGTAGCCAAAATTATTTTTTGGGTAGAAATCAAATTATTTTATATTAAATTGACAAATAAGTATTGCTCCCCAAGTACCGAACTCCATAGGAACTATATTTGAAATTTTGAATTAGTATATGATTAAATTCACTGTACAAACCAATGATTCTGTAATTTCTACCAAAGGAAAGAAACACTTAGAAATAAGTGGTGCAGTTTATTGTAATAGTCGATTTTCGGAAGAATTATATTCATAGAAACTAAGCAATGGTGGGATTATATCAGAATTCATAAAATCCTTTTGCGTCTGATCTTACTCTTGCGACTTGTGAGAGGAAGATGTAACACTTTGGCGCCACATCGACATTTTGCAATAAAAGGAATAAGATTCAAGACAATCAACAAATGTTCATTTTAAAGATACCATTTTAAAGAAGATTGGTCTATGGAGGGATATGTCTATGCATTTTTAGTTTATTATATTTGTCTCTTATGTGTAAAAGTTGGTAAGATGGTATCTTCCAACTTGGTTTGTAATTTTTATCTTTGTATTGCTATGGAGCTTGATACCATCTTTGGGACCTTTCACCCTTATGACTGTCTAGTCGAATGGTGGATGCGGTCTCATCTATGATATATATATATATTGATTTGCTTAAAAAAAAAAAAAAAATCTAACCTTGGTAGTCAACATTAAGTTCCATTTTTTTTCCGTAACACTCTATGATGTATAATCCGAGCTGATATGTATTAACCTTGTCAGGCTCCTTATGTGAAATTTCTTCTACCTTTCAGGATATTATAACTCCAACGGTTGGAATCAAAGTTTATAAATACTGGTAATATATGGTGCTTTGAAATGATAATTTTAGTTTGTGATGCACTACAAAATGAAATGATATAAATCAATCAACATGATAACATTGAGTAAATGAGTAGTAATTTCAAACAATTTCAGAATGATTTAGGGTCGGTGGAGACAATAACAACTCTTTTTTGTGCAAAAGCAAAAAAAAAAAAAAAAAGAAAAAAAAAACTATTGAACATGACCTGTGAACCATTTGGATTGGTGAAATTCATCAGGAAATTTAGAAATGGTTAACATGCCAGTAAAGCCTAGGGGTAACAGGAAAATAGAAACCTTCAATATGAAGAAAATTATTCATTAGTCACCAACAAAGATTATATATAGCGATGCTTCCTTGATCATTTTAAGCAACAAAGAACTTTATGATTTCAGAAAGAGCCATAAAAATATACCCCTAGACTATTCAGTGTGTATTGAAATAACAATGACCGATAAGTTAAAAGAAGTGAATATATACAAAGTCAAGATGAATAACCTATACAGTTTAATGTAGATTTCAGCTCCACAATAAGGATGATGCAACAAAAGTTTTGAGTTTGTATTATGCTTCCCTACAAAATAAAACCAAGGACACGCCTAAATCTACATGATACAGTAAAACTTCTTTAAAATAATAGCTTTGGGACCGAGAAAAAATATTATTTTAGAGAGATTATTATTTTAGCGAGAAGAAATTTTTGCCTAGTTGGGACTAAATAATTTTATTATTTTAGAGAGATTATTATTTTAACGAGTATTATTTTAAGAAAGTTTTACTGTAACTGTGATTAAAAAAAAGTCATTTTGCACATGTCCCGGATGTTTGTTTTTTTTAATACTAAAAGCAATTTATTGATCAATTGGTTGTAAAGATTATATAGTCTTCTTCCACCCATTTGGTAATATCAGCCGGGTAGTTTTCTGTAAAACAATAATTACTAGATTCTACTCTAGCTTTCTTTGCTAAGGCATGAGCTACGTTGTTTCCCAGTCTATTAACTAACTTACAAAACCATAACTTATTACTTGAGAAATTGTTTTTAAGGGAAGAGATTAATCCTTGGTTGAACCAGTGAACTTGCAACTCCTGAGTGTTAATAGAGTTTGCTACATTCTCACAATCCAACTCAAAAATGACTTTATTATATCCGAGCACTTCAATCCATTCCACTGCTTTTTCCAGGGCTTTGCATTCCAAATGTTCAGCTCCAAATTCAGCATCCACCTGTTCCTCCAACTGCATACCTTTAACTCCTAAGCACTTCCCTGCAAAATTATGAACAACTAGACCAATACTCCCATTTTTGGTGTCAGATATGAAGCATCCAAATTAATCTTCACAAAATCCTTATCAGGTGGCAACCACTGCTTAATGATCTTGGCAGAATTTCTATTTAAATGACTAGTAGAAATAGAAAGATTGCATTGCATAATTAAATTTTGTATTCTGATTATTGTGCCTTGAGGGTTTGGTTTAGAATTCTAAAACACCAAGCTACATATGTCCTTCCAAATATGCCAAACCACACACATTAAAATGCAAATATTACTTTCATGAGCCCTAAAACTATCATTCAAATGCATATCAATATCATTAGATGTAAACCAACTTATCACCCATTCATTAAAAGTACTAAAGTTATGTATAGTAACAGAAATATTCATATTCATGCCCATCCATATAGCTCTAGCAAATGTACACTCCATAAATAAGTGATTAGCAGCTTCCAGACTATTATTGCAGAAACTACAATGCAACTCAATTCCTTGTTTGTATCTAGCATTTTTTTCTCTAGTGGGCACTACATCTTTCAAACACTTCCAGACAAATAGTTGAACTCTATGCGGAACTCTAACTTGCCAATTTTTTTTCCAGACATCACTAGAAATAATATCCCTATGAACATGATCATTGACATAATTACTACATATTGTGTTGTAGGCATTCTTGACAGAAAATTTCCCTTTTCTGTCAGGTTTCCATATAAGGTAATCCTCACCAGAAGGTGGAATTCTCATATTGAGAATAGCATTAGCAGTATCCTGAGAAAAAAGCGAAGTAATGAGATCAACATTCCAAACTCTAGGTTTGTGGGTGGAAGGAGCCACACATTGTCATGCGAAAGCAAAAGTAACTCCTGGGTTCGGTCCATGCTGCACTACAGACGGAAAACAAATAGTGAAGCTTAATGTACCATGAAAACGTTGAGTCGAGAAGAATCTATTTCGAACTTTTTCAAGATCCAAAATACAAAAACTAAATTTAATTCTAGTAGCTATCTAAAACAAACATCCTTTAGAACGACTAAATAAGAGATCAAATCCATCATTTGTACGTTCTTCGAGTGATAAACGTACACAAAAAGAATTGTAAAAGATTAATTATTACGCTTTTGTAACGACATGGTAAATAAAGAAGATTAATCTTTTGCCCAAAAGAAAACGTAAACCTTTAAACAACCGCAACCTGCAACAAAACTAAATTCATAAAATCAGTACAACACAATTCAATTAAAAAAAAAAACTACCTTCACAAATTAAATCCTCCTGGAAAAATTACCTAATTAAAAGTTAAAGAGTAGAGATAAACAAAAAAAAAAAAAAACTAGATTGAAATCCCAATTCCCAACTCCGTTACTCGAAAAAATGGTCTCATAGTCACAAAGACACCATTTAAATAAAAATTACAAATTAGCGGGAACTGCTCCAAAAAGCAACATGTGCTAGAAAGCAGAAACATGAGCTGGATGCGGACATTGGTGGTGCGCTATATTGTTGAATGTTAAAAGCAGGAAAGAGATTCATCCACCTGGTTCGCTTTCCCGTAAACATGGTGGAGAATTGAATTTGGAGTGCTGGCAAACATATTTTTTTGCTTCAGGTATCATTCTTATTAACTACCGAGGTAAATCATGTAACTTGTTCATAATATGTATAAGAGTCGAGGAATTTGATTAAAACCACACATTAGTCGAATTCACGTACGGTATAACAAATCTAATTCTCTATATAAAAATAGAGTTTTTTCGAGCGACGTGGTTAATCGGAGCTTCTGGTTGATTCTGGCCCCATCATAATTTATTTTTTGGTAATTTTATAAATTTTGGAAAAAATAATCTAAGAAAATATCTTTTACCCTAAAATATTAGAAAATCAAAAAAAAATCTTATAAGTTACCAGATATATATTCAAATGAAAATATTACAAAATAAAAATTAAATTCCATCAATAATACACACAAACAAATAATTAAAATGAAATAATGTTTATGCTATTCATCGCGATTGAACTATTAAGATTAAAATGCGCATCATGATATTAATCTAAGAATTAAATCGTCCATTAATAAAAAATGTCCAACGTCCAATTACGCTTCTTAAAATTAAACAAGCCCTCATTACAGTTTCAAGTTGCTAATAATTAAACTAATTTTAATTAAAATTAAGATTGAGATAAAAATAAAAAAAATTATTCATCAGATTTAAATGATTAGTACCTGTTAATGATCGATTTGTACTTCATCTTCCTCCGGAAAACTGAAAAATCCTATCAAATGATCAAAATACAAAATCATAAAAAGAAAAATAATCAATTCTAAGAAGAAGAAAAAAAAAGAAAATCGTGATGAGAGCACAATAAAAAAATTGAATTTTGTTTCAGTTTTTCATAGTAAGATTATTCATTACATTACAATAAAAATAAAAATAAAAACTAAATAAATAAATTCTATTCTTAGACGTGGAATAATTGCTCAATATTTTTTGGCCAAAAAAGTTCCCACAAATAAATGAAATTAATAAAAATCGGGTAAATAAAAAACTTTTCGTGAATAGTAAAACTTTAATTTGAACCAGAAATAAAATAATTTCCGAAAATGAATCAATAGATAAACCCAAATTATATATTTTGATATATTTGTTAATTAATTTCAAACATTTAATACGCGAACAAAGATTAAGGAAGAAAACATCTTTACAATTTTTTCTTAGTGAATATAAGACATAATTCCAAAATTAGTAATCTCTTCCTGTATAAAAACGCTTGAGCAAAAGCCAAGCCTCATTCTTTTGGTTTGTCTTTTTTTTTTTTTTTGGTTAATGGATGTTTACGATTGACTATTAGCCTAATATGTGGTTGCCATTTATTTTGCAGGATATGATGGTGTGTGCAGACGACTGGCGATGGTTCTCCCCTTTGAAAAATGGTCGGGTAATTTTTATTTTCTTGCTTCTAATTGTTTATTCAAGTAATATAATTATGATTTTATTCTGTGACAAAAAACTACATTAGTTTCTTTGTTCCATAATCTTTTCTTTTGTTTCTGTATGGTTGATTGATGAATATAAGAGATTCGTGTATCTTTTACAGGTGGTTATCTCCATTGAATCGGGTAAGTGATATAGTTTTTTTATTTTTTTTATTTGAGAATTTTCAAATAAGATGCGATATAATAGTGGTTATTTACTTTTTAAGCCCTGATTTTTTCGATTAGGATGGTAGAAGCTTTGATTGTTGCAGAGATAGTAGAAGTAGAAGAGAATTCATCTCAGCAAGTGTAAAATGTGACCATTCCCCTGCTGTGACAGTAAGAAAACTGTTGCTTCTACCTTGTATGTTATAAACTTGAGTAGTTTTTTTCTAAAACGCCTAAATATGATTGTTGGCTTTTGTGAAAGATGTGATATAATTTTTAGGTTTGTTTTATGATTGTGTTTATTTGATATTAACCCTATCAAGTAGGACCCATGATACAGTGCGGGTATTTTCAAACTATAAAGTCTTAACAGACCGAGCAAATGAATTTCTTTCAGTCTGGTTTGAATTGGAACGAAATGGATTACAACATATATAGTACTAACATGTAGATCGAAATCGAATGGTGTTTCTCTTTTGCAAAGAAACTGTCAAATAATCCAAAAATACAAATCGTTAGCACAAAGACGTCGATTATTTGAAACAAAATAGTATGAATGGAACAAGCTAACAGAAAAACGGATAAGCTACATTAGATGGATTTTCATAGTCTTTCTATAGAACAATAAATAAGAAAATAAACTATTCCCAGACCTTTAGAATATGTTGCATATTTTCTATAGAAAACTGTTGCGGCAACTATCATGACTATTTGAATATGGCGTATCCATAGAAAATTATAAAAATTACATACCTTTATATTTTTGGGTGTTCAATTTGTATTCTTTCCCGAACAACATTTTTCTTTTATGGAATTTCTGTGTTAAGTTGCACTCTTTATAAATAACTCGAGCAAAGCCAAGACTTCATTCTTTTTACGTTGCTTTTTCTTCTGCTAGGGTTTTGCATTTAATTCTCCGGATTTTGTTGTCTATTTTTTTAATTGATGTTGTCTGTTTTGCAGTTGTTGTTGTTGATGGTACCTCTCCTCGGTGTTGTTTGTGTTGCAGTTGTTGATGGCACCCCTCCTTGATATATGGGTGAGTTAATAGATGGTTTTTAACCCTTAAATCCACTTTTACTTGTGGTGTAGGAACTGCTAAATCAAAATACAAGGGCGATGTTGTTGATGGTGGATTTTCGTTCAAGGTTGAGTTTGTAAAAAACCAGAAAAATCATGCGCTGACATCTTGTAAAAGATAAAGCCATTTATAAGTGTTGGATACTCCTCACTTAATTCAGCCTTGTATTTCCGTACTCATTATCGGTGTGGCATGATGACCGAGTGTTACTCTTATAGAGTAACACGAACCTCCAAGCACTATAATGAATCATTATCGATGTGGCATGAGACTGAGTGTTACTCATACGAGTAACACGAACCTCCAAGCACTATAATGAAACCATGTACGAAATACCCCACAGGCTGATTCTCGCCGATTCTCGAGCCCTCTCGGTGTGTTATACTAGCCCGATTGAGCCCTCTCGGTGTGTTATACTAGCCCGATTGAGCATCCGGACTTGACAGTATCAGTCTCCGGATATGATTCGATGTGAGTCATCCAACTCCACAAGCATGATTGGATGACCACAGATCAATTCCATCACCCTAAGCATGGTATGGAATACCCACGGCCTTAGCTTGCCGTGATATGATTCGATCGCAGATCATCCAACTCCACAAGCATGATTGGATGACCATAGATCAATTCCATCACCCCAAGCAGGTATGGAATACACACGGCCGACCCCGCATGGTCGACCATTGGCCTTTGCTTGCCAAGAAACCGTCCATACCAAGCATTATGGGCGGAAAACCCTAAATTAGGGTTTGCGGCATATTACATGTGCCGCAAAAACGGTCTCAACCATCCATCTTCGCAGGTATAGATGGAGGGTGTAGATGCAGACTCAAAGGGCCCGGAGCATGTCGACACAATCACCATGTGACCGCCTCTACACACTTGACCAATCGGTCAAAACCAACCATGGTTGGTTACAACACATTCCCTCCAAACTTACTATAATGAAACCATGTACGAAATACCGTGCGTGCTCGATTCTCGGTGTGTTATACTAGCGAGGAGCCCTCTCGTTGTGTTATCTTGCTAGCCCGGTTGAGGCCTCTCGGTGTGTTATACTAGCCCGATTGAGCATCGAAGGACTTGAGGCGTATCGGTCTCTGGGATATGATACGATCGCAGTCATCCAACTCCACGAAGCATGATTGGATGACCACGGATCGATCCATCACCCTACAGCATGGTATGGAATACCCACGGCCTTAGCTTGCCGGATATGATCGATCGCGATCATCCGACTCCACAAGCATGATTGGATGACCACGGATCAATTCCATCACCCCCAGCGGTATGGAATACCACGAGCCGACCCCTTAGCATGGTCGACCATTGGCCTTTGCTTGCCAGAAGCCGTCCATACCAAGCATTATGGGCGGAAAACCTAAATTAGGGTTTGCGGCATATTACATGTCTTGTAAGCGGTCTCGACCATCCATCTTCGAGGTATAGATGGAGGTGTGAATGCGGAACTCAAAGGGCCGGAGCATGTCGACACAATCACCATGTGACCGTTTGCACACTTGACCAATCGGTCGAAACCAACCATGGTTGGTTACTGACACATTCGTCACTTTGAAATAGCATGGTCGCGCGGCTTTGAAAGCCAAATTGGGGTTCAAGCCATCACGCGCGTCCATCTTCTCACGCACGAATGGAGGAGTACCTGATTAGATTAAGCGAGAGTCGGTCATGCCGGCGCATTGACCACCGTGGGCCCATCTGCCTCTTCATGCGATCAGACCGAAGGCATATCATGCTGCACGATCCAACACGCCGCTCAAACGTGAGTGGTTACAGCTTCCCCAGTTGCAAATCGATCTCGACCACTCAACTTCAGGACGGATTGGGTGGCTTAGATCACGTTTTCATGGGGCCGGCGAGACATGGGCGTGAACATCGGCCTACCATCTTCACGCCAAACCAACCGGCCAAGGCCAGAGCCAAGCTGGGTGCGTCTTGGAAAGCGCAGTACGGAAAAGAGTATAGCGCGCGGCTTCTTGCGGTATCAAACTCTTGTCGCAAAATCGATCTCGACCACTCTCTTTGCTAGGTCAAATTGAGTGGCCGGATCGCGCTTTCATGAGGGAACGGAATACGGGCGCCTACACCGTCATGCCGTCGACCGCATGCATGGTCGAGTCCTCTCCAAAATCCTTCCCATGCTTAGTTCGACCGAAGTTTGAAGAGTGATGCTTGCACACCTCTTCAAAAACCAACCAAATATTCATTAACGGTCGCGAGATGAGTGTCTCCAAGCTCATCTCATCCAGTCCAACTCACCGACGTTAGTTTATACAGCCACTGGTCGGGGAGTCGATTGAGTCGATGGCGTCATTCCATCGCCTTACCACACCGCGATACGGTACACTACGCATAAAATACACACGATACTTCACAAGTATCGACTTTCACGAATAACGCGATTATTCAATTCGACGATTACATGCTATCTTTACGTGGATCCACGATCCACATTCCAGACATCAATCATGTCCAGAGCGGGGGATACATGCTGGGGTATTGGTGCGGCGGTTTCCGGCGTACGGCGTGCAACGCGCCATCACAGAACGTGTTAGGAAGTCGTAGGACGGTTAGAGATGAGCAGGGAAAAGTGGGCAAGGCGGGTAGTGTGTTACGCATGCACGCTCCACTACTCCATCATTCCACTACCTCCACTTCCCACGAGAAGCGTGAATGAGGCTCAATGACTTGTATAAATAGGTTCTCGCCCTATCTTCCAACAACAAGAGAACGAGGAGAACAACACAAGTTCGAATGAGCGAGAAACCAAGTGTTAATACAAAACCGTATTCAAACACTCGAGGCACCTTGCATCAACCGTAAGCTTGCTCATCTTGCTGTTACAAGTCATAAGCAAGCCAACACCTTCACAATCTCAACACCTTCTTCGCTTCCCTCCCTAAGATCAACCCCATCTCCTTAAGCTGTGGCCAGAAACAAGTCTGGAACGGCCATTTCTTGGTTTAGGCAGGACTTGCACTGAGTTGATCTCTCGAATCTACAAGCACTCACTGCTGCGAGTGCATTTTGTTGAAGGTTTAGATTCATTTCCTCATCCACACCCCAAATTACCAAATGCTGCAGGGAGTAGTTTTCACCCATCAACAATTGGCGACCACGGTGGGAGATTGATCTCTCGGTTCACGAGAATCGAATTCTCGATTCGTTTTCGTCTCACGATGTATCCTCACTCGGAATCCGCGGGTGGTTCGGATATCATGGGAAGCATAGCTAGAATGTTGGAGGATGTCTTGGCAAATCAAGTCGGTATCACCGGAAGGCGAGAGCGAGACATTTCGCCTTTTTGAATGATATGGCGGCACAATTACAGAAGCGTCGGCAGGCATCCACTCGGAGCGATGCGGAATCTTTAACCGGGAGTCACATCTTTCTGGTGGAGAAGCAAAAGGGCGCGCAAGCCGGGAGACCGGGAAGATGAACAACATGGTCAGGTCAACAATGAGACCGATGCAACTCACGGGAGAGGAGACTTATCGAGAATGCTACGATATACGCCGGATAAAGAAGGGAACTGCAGCCTATGGAGCCTTGCGGAGGATTTATACCTCAAAGCTCTTGCATGAAGCTCGGAAAGGCTGTCCAATCAGCGTCGGCCTTCCAGACCAAGCTGAAAGCGCTTGAGGAAGGAGAAATCCAATCAAGAAATGCTGAATACGAGAGGATGGGAGCGTTCAATCCGGTCGCTCAGCGGTGACATTACGACACCTTCTACATCCCTCTGCTTAGGAAGCACAATCCCATGAGACATGATGGCGCTCGCAAGTCTTCAAGCTTCATCTCATGTTCCATATCAAAGCCACGGGAGACATGCATAGCGCCCGTTACGTGGGAAAAGCTTGGACCTCAAGGTGCTTACATTTCCCGCTTCCCGATGAAGAAGATTAGGAGCTCTCGGAGACGTGGAGTGCGAAGCGGAGAGATAAAGCTACCCAGATACGGCGCCCACTCTCTGGTCGAAGTAATGGACAGAAGTGCTGTCATTACCACAGGTCCCTTCGTCACCCCACCGAGTGAGTGCAGCGCTTTGAAGCGCATTGTTCAGGAGAAGCTTGGCTCAGAGGGATAGCTTTGAGAAGTTAGTGCGGAGGATTTTCTTGGAGGAGGCTACTCGGGTTTGATACAAATGAGGCTTCGAAAGCAAGTAAGTTCTACTCAACAATTTTACAAGAAAGATAGTTTAGAATTCCTTTGGGGACTTAGCATCCACGCGTGGAGAAAGAGGCTCGGATAATCAAACACCATGTCTGTTTCATTCATGCTTTCCTTTCACGCAGCGTTTGCGACTTCATGTGACATATTGATCATTCATGACCAAGATGCAAATTTCATTTAAAATAACCATCTTTCGGAAAAAATCATTCACCGACACTATCTCGAAAATGAACCAATTCAATTACTATTAATTCAGAATCGGTGAGTCGAAGGAATCCTCCTATCACTCAAAAACAAGAGCATACAAAGGACAAGTAGGTAGCTACGATCCTTGAGGAAAGTCCTTGGCGGCAACTCGTCATACGGGCAAGAGAGACTTTCGTCCTTTGAAGTACAACACTGCTTGACTTCGGTTCCTTAGGCAACTTTTCAACCTCTTCTTCACGGCGAGTAACACGATTATACGAGGAGGGCTCAGATCATCATAATTTGCAGAACTACAGTGGTCGATCACACCTTATGCGGTAGTCATTCTACCCGCGGTGCCGAGCGTAGTGAGGAGATGTTCCGGTAAGTGTAACACCTCCCGGTCACACGAGTCGGAAGCGTATGCAAATCCAGACAACTCCTCCAGCGTAGCGCCTCCGGTGAGTCACCGAGCAACAACTTTCCTCCTGCGTCGGGGCGAGGAGCGGGAGGGGCGAGAGGAGGACCACCATCCCATTACCATTTCGAGACTTGATGGAGAAGCGAGGAAGTTCTTGCTAAGACTCAAGCGGATATGGCCGCGAGCTCGGAAAGAGGTATTTGTAGCGCGGACCTCGTGGACTGATCAAATGAGCGACATCGAGATATGAGACGGTCTGTCATGGAGATTCCTACTGGTAGGTCGATCTGCTGTGATCCTCCCGAGTCCATGATTTACTACGAGACCGGAGACCGATTGGATTGGGAGCGGCATCTCTAGTGGAGAGCTTGTGTGAACTCTTGCGCCTCTCGAAGAATCAGCGTGCGGAGATGTTTCCTGTAATTAATAAAATAGCTGCGGACGTCCACACGAGCTCCTTCACGTCCAGAAGTCTTACGCACTCGAAAACACCTGTAAATAATGTTACATTTCGAGAAGACGACATGATGGCGGAAAAAGATCACGGCCCGGCCTACGTATTACGCACACATCAAGGGTTCGAGTTCGGGAGGGCCCTCGTGCGACACGGGAGCATCTTCCGATGTGATTTCTCTCGAAGACTCTCGGGGCGGCCAAAGGTTAGCCCATGCAAGATTGTGCGTCATCCCACCACGATGACGGACTTGAAGAAACAGGACCGGCACATACGGTGAAGCTTGACCCATACTCACACCAAAGAGGGCGCACTTTCGAAGCAAGGCGTGATTAGAAGGGGAAGACAATATCACCGTGCATTTGATAGCGATTAGCGAGGAGAGGCCTGCACCGGTCTCTCGCCTAATGGAATGCTCCAAAAGCGATTCTCTCTCTACGAACATCGACATGTTAGTAGATGCAACCAGCGGACACGGCATGTTCTCCTCCATGGATGGATGTATGCAGTTACTGACCGAGATAAGGATGTACGAGCGTGGCGCAAGGGCATATCATCTCACCAGCGGGCGATACAACCTTGACCTATACGTAGCGGTTCCACGGAAGCGTGAGGAAAACCACGAGATCTGATATCTGCGTGTCGCCTCGACTCCAACTCCCGGTGCCATGCGACTCATGATGATGGCAACAACGTTCGAGATATTCCATACCAGGCTCGACAAAAACCACTACGAACAAACCATGTAAACCACGCTTGGGGCCGAGGGCTCGGCATGAAGTTCCTTACGCCGTCGATCGAGGATTTCTTGAGCACGAGAAAGATGGTCTACGTCGAGAATCATGGAATTCGCAATGAGGTAAATCGAGCGGAGAGGAAGCCAGCTTCGACTCTCCCTCAGCGAGAAGACTGCTTGATGAGTACATTCAAGGCGCCTCGATGCTCTCTCAGGACCCTGTTCAGCCGGAATCTGGCCAACCTCTCTCCGGGATCTGCCTCGAGTGTTCGCACTTGAAACCACTTTAACATCCTCTCGAGTCGTTTCGACACTCTAAGCTACATGAATAATGCACTTTCTAAGTTATCTTTGATGTACTCATTGCTTAAACGTACGTCTCGTCCATCCTTCGCGAGGACCCGGTGGAGCGTGAAAAACCAGAAGTCGATAGGAGGAAGGTTATCATGTGAGAACGGATGTTTTCATATAGTTGAAAGGCGCGGTGAACAATTCATCATCGATGTTCGGCATATCTTTGAAAGTCTATCAACACTTACGACTTGGCTACTGGCATTATCTCGAGAAGACATCTCAAGCGAGGGATTCTTTACTACGTGATGAAATAAAGGCAGGGAGTTAGAACTTGTATGAAAGCATATGAGAAGTGTCGCCACACACGCGAACACTGACTCGCACGATGGCGAGTCGAACATCATTCAAGTGCGGTATTGATCAAGCTTCGGTATAACTCAAGTTTTCAAATCACGGTATTGATTTCAAGTCGGTACAAGTTTCGATCTGGTATTGATTTCAAGTACGGTACAATTTTAAATGCAGGTACAAGCCTCAAAGTCTGGTATTGCTCTCAAGTCAAAGGCTGGTATTGCTCGAGTCGCAAGGCTGGTGTTAATCACGACATAAGGCTGGTATAATAAGCGCGCACAACGAGCAGGTTCGAGTCGAAGCACTATGGCAGCGTTTGAAGCATGTACACAGTGAGCCACTTCAGCAAACTGAGACCAACAAGCCCGTTCGATCAAGCGGTCGCGATAACCCCCACGAACGAAGCGAGCGCAGCAGATCGATCGATGCAGGCACATCCCCACGATTGAGCGAAGCGAGCGCAATGGCCCTCGGCCAAGCGATCGGTCATAACGAGGTCGATCGAAGCGAGCAGGACAGACATCATGCTAGGGAACACTTTTACGGGCGTCTCTTGAGCAGTGACATGCTTCGAAGGACGAGGATCGACAGTCTCTCCACGGTAACATCTAACATTGTCTCATAAGTTTTATCTTTAAGCTGTCACCATCTCATGCCTACCACACAATAGTGTAACCATTGTGTGTCTAGAGCGAGAGGACTAATGTTGATGGTGGATTTTCGTTCAAGGTTGAGTTTGTAAAAAACCGGAAAAATCATCGTGTTGACATCTTGTAAAAGATAAAGCCATTTATAAGTGTTGGATACTCCCTCATGAATTCGGCCTTGTATTTCCTGTACTCATTATCAGGTGTGGCATGATGGTGAGTGTTACTCTTATAGAGTAACCACGAACCTCAAGCTACTTATAATGAATCATTATCGATGTGGCATGAGGCGAGTGTTACTCATACTGAGTAACACGAACCTCCAAACACTATAATGAAACCATGTGCGAAATACAGTACTGGTGATTCTCGGTGTGTTATACTGGCAGGAGCCCTCTCGGTGTGTTATACTAGCCGATTGAGCCCTCTCGGTGTGTTATACTAGCAGTTGGCCTTCGTGTTATACTGGCATGAGCATCGGACTTGGTTGTATCGATCTCGGATATGATACGATCGCGATCATCAACTCCACGAGCATGATTGGATGACCACGAGATCAATTCCATCGCCCTAAGCATGGTATGGAATACCACGGCCTTAGCTTGCCGGATATGATACGATCGCGATCATCCGACTCCACAAGCACGATTGGATGACCCACGGATCAATTCCATCACCCCAAGCGAGTATGGAATACACGCAGGCCGACCATGCATAGTCGACCGTTGGCCTTCGCTTGTGTTAAAGAAGCGAATTCATACCAGCATTATGGACGGAAAACCTAAATTAAGGTTTGCGGGCATGTGTATGTCTTGTAGCTTGATACCAGCCATCCGTCTTCGCGGTATAGATGGAGGGTGTGAATCTTCAAAGAGGCCGAACATGTCGACACAATCACCATGTGGCCCGCCTACACACTTGACCAATCAGTCAAAACCAACCATGATTGGTTACGGTAGGATCGTCACTTTAAAATACCATGGTCGCGCGGCTTTGAAAGCGAAGTGGGGCTCGAAGCCATCACGCGCGTCCATCTTCCGGCACGAATGGAGGGTCACGAGATAGATTGAGCAAGGGTCGGTCACACCCGACATGACCACGAGTGAGCCCATCTGCCTCTCCTCATGCGGTCGGCGAAGCGCATATCATGCATGGCGATCAACGCCATGCTCGAACATGCGTGGTTACACTTCCCAAATTGCAAATCGATCTCAGACCACTCGACTTCACCGGACAGGTGGGTGGCTTAGATCACGTTTTCATGGGACGGCGAGACATGGCGTGAACATCGGCCTACCATCTTCACGCCAAACCAGCCAGGCCAAGGCAGGCCAAGCTGGGTCGTCTTGGAAAATGCAGCAGGAAAAGAGTATGGCGCGCGGCTTCTTGCGGTATCAAACTCTTGTCGCAAAATCGATCTCGACCACTCCTGCTTTGCCGGTCAAATTGAGTGGCCGGATCGCGCTTTCATGAGGAACGGAATACAGGCGCCTACACACATCATGCCAGTCGACACGCATGTATGGTCGGTCCTCTCAAAATCCTTCCCATGCTTGGTTTGACCAGGCGAAGAGTGATAGCTTGCGCACCTCTTTAAAAACCTAGTATTTCATCAGCGGTCGCGAGATGAGTGTCTCGAAACGTCATCTCATCAGTCCAGACTTCACCGGCTTGGTTATCTGACCACAGTCGAGGAGTTGATTAGTCGAGTGGCGTCATTACCCGTCGCCTTACCACACATGATACGGTACTGCATAAAATACACCACGATACTTCACAAGTATCGACTTCCTGATATAGCATGATTATTCGATTCGAGCATTACATGCTATCTTTCGTGGATCCACGATCCACATTCAGGTCGATCAATCATGTCACAGTCCAGGTGAGGATACACTGCGGGGTATTGGTCGGCGGTTTCTGACGTGCGACGTGCAGCGACGCCATCACAGAACGTGTTAGGAAGTCATGGACGGTTAGAGATGAGCAGGGAAAAGTGGGCAAGGGCGGTGAGTGTGTTGCCGAGCACACGACTCCACTACTCCATCGTTCACTACCTCCACTTCCACGAGAAACGTGAATGAGGCTCAGATGACTTGTATAAATGGGTTCTCAGCCATATTTTCGACAACGAGGAATAACGGAGGAACAGACACGAGTTCGAGGCGGCAGAAACCAAGTGTTAATACAAAAGACCAGGTACTTGAACACTCGAGCCGTTGCTTGCGTCCAAGTATGCATACATTTTCAAGTCATAAGCAAGCCAACACCTTCATAATCTCAACACCTTCTTCGCTTCCTCCCACCCAGATCAACCCCATCTCCTTC